>ML789100.1:621375-645077 GCA_009831015.1 Picea engelmannii | reverse complement strand
TACGGGCATACAAATTTATAGCAATGTATTAGAAACTGACTATTAAATGTAATCTCATCCATAGTTTAACTTAGGTGCATTGGTTACAACCAATCCTGATTTATAGGATCTAGAATCCTATTCACGGATGAGTATTGTTGTCACCGTTTCCAACATGTTCCACCTCGAACTTTGGATTCGAACAACTTTGGCCAAATCCGACCAAATAAGCCTTCACTGCTTACCTCCAGGCTCGTTTACAATGGAGTTCACTAAGCCTTTTATAGGCTTCATTACATGCAAATCCATGGACACAATACCATGGGATACCCAAAACACATGGACCCGAAAAACCACCTGCTTTGACCTAAAAACAAATTTAACTCATTAACTCTTTCACCGAGCTAAGGCTAACTCAACATACATGCCTCCCCCCAACATATTCAATCTACCTAAATCTACGTCTAGAATTTTCATAGGTGACCTGATAAACCAGGGGTACACATCCAGGTCTTAGAGACATATGCCCATTTACATGCAATCAATAATTTCTACAACTCCAAAGTAAACAATTTTATTATTATTATTTTACGATGACTCAACCATCACCACCCTGCACCTTCTATGGAAACACAGGTGGTGAGACACAACAGACAGACAAAACTTCATCAACCATACCTGTAGCTGAATTTACTTCTATTGTGGAGTTCTCTTTGGATCGTTATTGTATTTTCCAACAATCCTTCTTGAGATGCCCAGATTTGCCACAAAACCAATATTTTGTCTTTCCCTTACTTTCTTTTGACTCAGACCTCGTTGTACCTTTCTGATATTTCCCTCTTTCTATAGATCAACTTATGACCACCATTGCTTCTGTTGTTGAGGTTTCCTTACTGGATCTTCTCCTCATTTCCTCACATAACAGAGCTCCCACAATAGTGTCATAATCAATGGCATATGTTGTGTTAAACCACATAGTTGTGACCAGATTATCCCAAGACTCAGGAAACAAACACAATAGCGTAACCGCCTTGTCTTCATCTTCGAACTTTACTTCCATAGCAGTTAATTGACAAATAAGAGTATTGAAATCATTCAAGTGATCAACAATTTTCATACCTTCTTTCATCCGCAAGCTATACAACTGCCTCTTCAAGAAGATTTTGTTTGACAAGTTCTTTGTCACATATAGACTCTCCATTTTGGTCCACAAACCTATTGTTGTCACCTCTTCAACGATGTTAAACAACACCTCATCTACCAGACACAAATGAATAGTACTGAGGGATCTTGCATCCAGATCTTCCCAGTCCTCGTCTGTCATACTTGTCGGTTTCTTTGACTTTCCATCCAACACCTTTTGTAATCCTTGTTGCACAAAGAAATCCCATATCTTGAGTTTCCATAGCGCAAAACTATTCTTACTACTAAATTTCTCCATGTCAAACATAAAACTCTGCACTTTCATAATCTAACACAAAACTCCCAAAACCACTGCTTATAAAATCAAGCCATTTTAAATGTGAAAGAATAATGATATAAACCCTCACAAAAGTTTAATAAAAAAGATTTTCTAAAAAAATCATTTTATACCTAAAAACTAAACTCACCTTTTATAAAAGAGTTCACTTTATTAAACAAATGTATCCACCTTATATATTAATAAAAGGCTCACCTCCCCCATAAATTCGATTCCTCCACCTTTTGTTTTATGTGCATAACAAAGGTCCACCTTACAAAATATCCTCCACTTAACAAGACGTCATCCACTCATAAAATATTCTCCCTTTTAAAAAAGCTTCATACCATTCGCACCTTTTAAACCATGCAATTTTTTTTTGTTAAACATCGACGCTCTCTTAAGCGTGGAAAGCGAGCGCTAGTTTTGAAATCAACGCTCTTTTTGTGTGGATGGGGAAGCGCTGATTTGTTAGTGCTATGTGGTGCGCAAACCGTGCGCGTTGATTTTGGGGAGTGTCGATGACTTATTACACTCAATCATTGTTAGTGCTATGTGGTGCGCAAACCGTGCGCGTTGATTTTGGGGAGTGTCGATGACTTATTACACTCCATCACGTCTCTAACACTTAATCATGCCTTCTTGCGCCCACAAGAAACCTGTATACAATTTTCTTTGGCTCACCTGCGATACCTACTCAATTCGTTTTGACTTGGATATTACTTGTTGGGGTTTGGATACCATTTGTTGGACAACGGAAGAAAAACAAAGCTATAATAACATAAACTAAGGAAGATCAAACACGCATGAAACCAAGCACATCAATTATACAGTTGTCATTGATTTATGTGGAAACCCAAATCGGGAAAAAACCACGGGAAATGATTATCGATCTTCTTCTATTCAAGGGAAAATTACAATAGCCAACCCATGCATACAACCATCCTCTCCTCACACAATGTACTCGCTTGCACTTGCATTGTCCTCTACCTCTATGGGTATGCTCTTATATATAACATCTATCACTCAATTACATAGACTGATCATGAATCGATCACATAATTACATGAACAATACATAAATAGATTGCATGCATGCACATGTGCATCTGCATGTGACCGCATGAGGAAATTCGTTGGCATGTTTCCCACTGATTCAACATCCACTATTTTAACACTTAGCGTAAACGTTCTAGGTTTTGGCTCTTTTTTTGAGTTATATTTTCTTGTTTATTTTTCCCGAAATCCGGTCACAAATTGTTAGAAAATTGTAAATTTAAATTGTTGACTCTATAATGTGTGGACTCCAAGAGTAATCTATTAATTCATTCAAAAACTCAATTTAGACAATAAAAATAAACTATTTCACCCATATTTATATTGCCAAATTTTGATGAAAAATACTAAAACTTAGAATGTATAGACAACACCCTATTTTATTATATATACTAACCAAAAATATTATGTATGCACATCTTATTTGACTAACACTAAGCACCATAAACTTTAATTAAGATGTCCTAGTAGTAATGAGCTCCATGCTGTATATGGTTCCATGTATCAACACTAATTATAACAAATAATAATGTGAAATATTAAAATATATAATTATTTTTAAAGTGAAGAGATAAGAATTTAAACAAATACACTTAAAAAATTTTAAATTTTAATTTTTTAAAACTTTTTACTAAAAGTTTTAAGTTTTAGTTATTTTTTTAGAATATATATATATATATATATATATATATTTTTTTTTTTTTTAATTTTGTGTGGAATTGAGATTTTTTTTTAATATATTAAATTTATTTATGTATTTAAAAATACAATTTAAATAACAAAAAATTAGAATTTTATCCAACTTATATTACTTAATTCCTACCATTAAAAAACCAAAACATAAAACTTATAAAAACATAAAACTTATAAAAAAATAAATGAAATATCACACTACAAAATAAAATATTAAAAAATTATCAAATTTAATGAATGTGAAAGATAATATTTTTATGTTAAAACTAGTCGGGGAAAATAAAATAAAGAAACACTAGACTCTCACGGCTAGATTTTATAAAAAGCCTTGGATCATGCCATATGTGGTAGAGTCTGTCAACACTTAAAATAATCATCAAAATTTTGTTTATGACCAATTGTCAAACGGAAGAAAATATATGAAAATGTTAATTTAGTTAAAGGAATCGTACCCAAAAACATGGTTATGAAGTTAAACACGGCAAGTGCTTTTTAGAGAGCAAATTGTGATTCTTTCTTTTGTATTTTAGTCAAATTCATATTTTAGAATAATTGACTTTCATGGATTAGGATTGGTATTAAAAAGCCTTGGATTTTCTTTTTATCAAAATTCATATTCTAAATTCATATTCTAGAATAATTCATATTGTAGAATAATTGACTTTCATGGATTAAGATTGGTATTAGAAAGCCTTGGATTTCCTTTTTATCAAAATTCATATTTTAGAATAATTGATTTTCATTGATTAAGATTGGTATTAGAAAGCTTGAATTCCTTTTCATCATTGGCAAACTCTCTTCTCTTTTCAACTTTAATAGATATTAAGTAAGTTTGTACTTTGTTTTCATTTGTATATATATTAATAATGGTTGGCCTTTTGGTAACAGCGTGGAATTAAAAATAAAAATAAAAAAATGATTATTTTAAGAATAAAAATAGAGAATGAAAATAATGAATATTTTTATTTTGAGGAAAAATTTAGGGTTTTATTTTTCTAATCATATTTAGTGTCAACAAATATTCACCAATTTCATTTTTTTTAAATGATTTGGTCAAATTTTATAGGACAAAACATTTTTTTAAGTAAGTATATTTATTCTATTTTAATATTGACAAAATGTACAGAGAGAATGTAGAAACTGCAAAACCTGTCAAATAAGCACTGGGAGAAAGAAGAGAGTAGCGTTTCTAGTCCAACCGGTTACCGTTTCTAGGCCTTTTTAGCAATGGGGGCTAGATATCATAGGGGAAATTACACCAAGTTCTTCAAAACAACATAAGTACATACTTACTTCCACCGATTATTTCAAAAAATGGGCAGAATCCATTCCTTTGACTCATGTAAACGAGAAGGTGGTAATCCAATTCATAGAACAACAATTAATCACATGGTTCGGTGTCCCTTCTATACTTGTTTTTGATAGTGCAACTTAATTTTCTTCCACCCTATTAACAGAGTTTTCTCTAGACAAAGGAATCATAATTAGATACTTTGCAAACCATTATCCACAGGGAAACAAAGTAGTAGAATCAACTAATAAGAACTTAGCAAGATTATTAAAGAGAACATTTGTAGACAACCAGAAGAATTGGCATAATGCACTTCATAACTCTTTATGGGACGATAAAGTCACACCCAAGGAAGATATAGGGAATTCCCCATACTTTCTGGTATACGGGAAAGAAGTCATTCTCCCGAACGAGCTTTATCTTCCATCTCTTCAACTTGCCCAAGACTCCAGAGGGAAACCCTCATCAGTCATACAACAAAGAATTGACACCCTGCTCATGCTAGAAGAAGAAAGGGAGAAAGCTAAATCAAAGTTCATATCCCACCAGGAGATAGTTAAAAGGTGGTTTGATAAACATAAGGTTAAAGAGAAGAATTTTGAAGTAGGAGACCTAGTCCTAAAGTGGGACAGAGCAAATGAACCTAAAGGCAAACATTCTAAGTTTTAGAATCTACAACTCAGACCTTTCCAGGCGGCCGAGAAGATTGGGTCGGGCACATATCGACTACAAAATTTAAGGGGGGAACCAGACGCTCTCCCAGTGAATGGAAAAGCCTTGAAACAATATTTTCATTAAAAAAAAGAAAAGAAAAATCTCTTATGTGTTTATTCTAGATACGTCGATTTATCTTTTACATTTACACTTTTTTGTTTTATCTTTTGCAATTGTGCTTCTGAGATTTTGAAAGATTTTGTTTAGCAAGACAAAGATTGAACTCAAATCATGCAACATAGCGAACTCTATTCCTAACTCGACCCTCAAATACAAACACAAGAAATGCTGAGGAACCTGTGGTTGTTTCAAGAGATTCTTTATCTAACTTGCGCAGATGAACAACTTTGGAGAAATGTGGAAGTGTCTTCTTAGTGGTCTGGTAAAACCTTAAGGGAAAGACAATAAGTTGGAAGGGACTACATGCACCTCAGAGACAAAGCTAGTAAGTTTCACCTTAACCATATCATCTTTTCAAATAACAGACGTCCTCCTCTCCCGCTCACTCAGGGCATTTTGCCGAAATAAAAGTCAACTATATAAAATGAGTGCATAGAAGGAGAGGGTATGAAGATATCTCTATCGGGGCTATGGATGCTCATTGGAAGAAGAGAAAGGTTTGTGACATCGGGGTGACTCCACCGGGGCTATGGACGCTCGTTGGCAATGGAGCAACACCGTAACAAATGAATAAGGGTAACTAAAAGGCCTAGTGCTAGTGAATGATTTACTAGACTCTTGTCAAAAGGGGGTGTGAGTCAAGGTTACAGAAAAATAAGGTGGAATAAAGGTTAAAAAACCCCATAGGCAGACCCAGATGCATCAACCGGGGAAATTCCAAATGCAAGGGTAAAAGAAGATCTGATGAAAACCAATTAAGTTCCTAATCAACTTTTGCATCAACCGATCCCGAGGAAAAAACTAAGTTTCTTCTTTCGTCCAGTAAGTCGTCATTTGTTGAGCACTCAACACACCCTAAAAAGCCTATGTGAATTTTTCACTTTTTTGGGTGCCACTTAATATTTGCACTGTCTGAATTCGATTTTCTTTTAATGTTTGTCTTTGCTTGTTCTCTTAACGCTTATTAGTTATTCAGGTTTGTTTAACTTTATGAAAATCCATGAATTAAAAGGGCTTAACACTTAAATAAGGAATCAACAGCCAAAACACTTCACCCGACGCGCTCAAGATTTGACATCGGAAGGAATTAACAGGTGAAAAGGAATCACCCAGAAAACCTCAATCATCGAGCACCGATCTTCATCAGTATCGATGAAAGAAAGTTTTGTTTCGTGACAAGTATCACATATAGACATCACCGATAACCAATCCCCTTCGACATCTGTAAAAGGCGAAGGGAGTAAACGTTAAGGAAGAAAGAAACGATATCACCGATAGCCGATACCTGACGTGCTTGTCGGAATCGGAGAAAACTGAATCATGACGAACATTTTGACCATGCTAAAGAGTTTTCCTCGATCACTGATTCCCGAAGCGCTTTGACATCAGGAGTTTTCGAAGAAGCTAATCCAAAGAAAAACACGCGATAGGTTTATCCCCGATCGCCGACCCTTGATACCTGTTATAACCCTAATTTGCACCATACATGCTTACCTGGCATCAAGCCATCTCAGATTCCTTCTTTGCCAAAGCACTGCTGAACAACTCTTCTTAAAAACACTTTTTATAAAGGCCTAGGTGCCCTGCTCTATTACTGCATGCGTGTACACGCTCACTGACCCAAAACAACCCGCCTATACCTACAAAATCACGAAAAAAGGAAAGTTGCCGACGAAACACACAACTTTGGGTGAGTTAACTAAACCTTCTGTCCATGCATGGCCGAGGGTTCGTCCAAATACCTAGCTTCTTCTAGCCTATAAAAGAAGGGTTAGGGGTCCCATTTGGAGGAGGAGAATGATAGTAAAGAAACTATACCCAATTGCATATTCCCTTTGTCCCAACCCTTTAGCCTTCCTTGTGTAAAGAGAAAGATAGAGCAAAGAAGTTGGAGGATAGTTGAAGAGGAGCCCAGGACCAGGTTCATGGAGCAACGACCAACTTCATCATTGTAAGTTGATTTGTTGAAGTTAATAATAAAGAGATACTTTTCTCGTCCCACCATATGAGGTTTTTATGATTTGTTGTATACTTGTTTATCGAATATCTAACCTATTAATCTATATATAGAATGCATGCAGAGTTTGTTGTTTGTTTTGTATGAATGCAGGTCAGCCTTGGGAAGAGAGATGCAATAAAAAAAACGATCAAGCGTAAGGAAGGATCTACATGAAACACCCGAAATAAGGTATGCTCATTTGATCTTCTTAAATATGTATTTTCTTAAGAATAATGGGGATTAGGTTTGGGACGACGGTAGAGAGTAGATATCTTTAGGTCTTTTTTGCATGCATAATCTAACCCTAAGTGCTAGTCTGTAGAGGGATTTCCCACTCACAACAAAATTGGTGACCATACTGGGGAGATCTCTAGGGTTCCTGGGGATATTTTTGGGTATTTTTAAGAACTGGTTTTATTTTCCTGTTTTTAAAGTTTCTATAAAAGTTTGAGCTAACAAAGATTTTGGTCTTCCATACCAGTTATCTCTGTTTCTTTGCTTGACTGTAATTTTTTTTCAAGACCCACAGAGGTACATGCGGCCTGTATAATGTTTGCACATGTGTACCCGTGCCCTGCATTATCATAGCCCACGTGTACACGCTAGCTAAGGAGGTGACAGTCACATGTATGATTCCAAAAAATTACTTTTAAAGAGGCAGTCATCCTCTTCTCTGTCAGAATTAGTCCTTCTTAGGGGTTTTCTGGAAATCTTTCTAGTCTTTGTTGTTTGCAGTCTATAGCTTAGGTTTCACCTTGGATTGGTTTGTTCTATGAAGTTTCCCTTGAATTGTTTTCTTTTTATGTTAAAGTAAGTGTCCGAGTCTTCAAGAGATTCTAGTTTTCAGTACCAGTAGTCTCTTCCTGGGCTGGCTTTCTTGGATTTTTATTTTGTTTCAGAGTTTCAGAAATACACGCGGCTTGTATGAGTCCAGCATGCGTGTACAGATGCTTTGACTTTACATAGCTCGCATGCACATGCTTGTTGTTGAAATTTTAGTTGTGTGCTTGAGGAGAAGTTTTTGTTGAAGGTGAGGCAGTCATCCTTTCCTTTGACAAGAGCTATACCTCTTAGGCTTTTTGGGTCTCTGTCATAGAGGTCGGTAACTTAGGTTTGATCACAACAATAGCTTTCTTTTTCATTTAGAATTTTTCCTCAAAATTTTCTTTTATAGTGTTTTTAGACAAGTGTGAGAGTTTGATTTTAAGTTGCTCGTGTGTGATTTTTACAGTGACTATTTGCGATCTGCACTTAGGCCAGAAACTTTCTTGGTTTTGACTTGTTGGTATTTTTCCTTTTTGCTTTGTGAGCATTCAAATAAAAAAAAAAAAAACTTTTATTTTCTTTGATTAGTTAAAAAGTGTTGTTTTGCATTAGTAACCAAGGAAAAGTCTTTTCTTTCATAAATTCTTGACAATTTACTTAGATCATAAGTAGCTCGTAGTCAAGTGAAATCTTGCTTTGAGTTTGTTGTTCAAAGATCTTAGAAAAAAAATTTAAGTTTGAAAAGTTGTTTAACGAAAAGTTTTTTTTCAGCTTTCTGTTTATTTTACTTCCGTCTTTCAAACATCACTAGTTTCACTTTCATAGCCTTTGACATAAGACAAGCCATAAAAATTAATGATAAATCTAAAATTCATTAGACTTTTTATGTTTGTAGGGTCAACCAACTAGTTTAGGGTTAGGGCCTTGAATTAGGTTGGAGAGGAAACTCTTCAAGGCCATTAAAATCAAACATTGGAGTCTGAGTTAGGGAGTGTCAAAGTCCAGTATCGTGAAATTTATCTGGGACCCCCCTCTAACACAGGGGATAAACATGAGGTCGCGTGCAGAAAGGTAGCAGAGATAACCCCTCCAAAGATGGACCAATTATAGTAGAGAACACATATAGAGGGCTTGTTTTGGGATTCCGTTGATTGCATTTGCCACGGAGCTTCGTGGGTCTCGAATCCGTTCAAGGTCCTCAGTTGTCTTCCGGACCACTTGCTTTTGATACCCTTGACAGGTTTCGGGCTCGATACCCTGCTCATTGTGGTCTACCCGATTTTTGACTGTACCCGCTCAGTGACTGTTTGCGCACTGACAACCTAGTTGCCTATCTTTTTAGGGACATACACAGGTGACTGTGGGGGTATACTGTGGTACCTAGGACAGACATCGGGCCACGCTTTGCAGAGTATACCCGGAGGGTGATTTCGTGTTTGATTTGCACTTGCACCGGTAAGTTTCTCTAGTGTTGGTTGTTGTAACTGTTCTTCCAATTAGTTTAGTGTTTGCTTGTCTTATCTTGTAGGGACTTTTTAGTGTGTGTTGTTTTTTGAACGATTAGACAGCCCTAGAATGTCTCTGATCTTCTCACACAGTGGAGGATCATGAGCTCCGTCGGTCACGAAGGATTCTTGGCTTATCACCGGTTACACTGGAGCCACCCCTGCCACCACTAAGGTGAAAGCTAGACCAACAAGGGCCTTTTGAGGAAACCGGGTCACAAGAAATTGTGCCCGACCAACATCCGAAGGAATCGACCGTTTTAGACCTTGGAGAGAAATCTTTTGGTCTAGTTAAAACCTCAACCACTGATCTTTCGACACCCATCATCGTACCGATTCATCCTTACGAGTGCCAGACAATGTCGCACGCAACAATGGAAACAAATGTTGTTACTCCTTCTGGGAATTCTTCAATTCGCACTACGATTGTCACCACAGAAGAGTTTCCACCTCCTAACCCACCATCACCGGTTTGAGCCACCATGGTCTCGGTCACCTCTACCTCACACAATGGTCTGATCCTGTCTATGGTGGCGGCCACAACCCCTTTCTCATCAAGTGCGACAGGCCCTCCGTTCTCATACGAGATGCCTAGCTCAGGTACAAGTCCTATACTTTCCTACTCCACTTCACAGAATTTAGGTCTGGGGGAAGGGAGCTCTAATGCTCCTTTGCAAGGCCACATAGGGGGCATTCCTGCTCCTTTTAACGCTTTCCCTTATTGGGGAGGTCATATGCCTCCTTTGTCCCCTTCGCTCGGTGGCACGCACCAGCCATCTTCCGGGCCACCTGCACACCATAGTTTATTTGGAGCGAGGAGTTAAGGACCACCTTCACATAGTATGTCGGTAGGTTCAACACCGTTTTCTTTGTTCGGTGAATTTGGTAACAACGCCTTCTTGTCAGCTACTTTCCCGACTGGGGGCAACCCCGGTTTCAGACAACCTATTCCTATGCAGGGTACTATTCCTGCATAGGGGGAAAACCCAGGAACTTCTTCAGCATCAGGACCTTGGAATTCTTGGCAGGGATCCGTTCCTTCGTCAGGAATGCCAATCTGGGGCAATTCTTTCCACAGTCAATGGAACCCCGGACAAGGTACTATGCCCATCCCCACAGGATCGACATGGGGCAACCCTTCCCAAAGTCCTCCGAATGTAATGCACACCCATCCATCTACGTCCTATTTTGGAAATCAGTCGATGATGTCTCCTCACACACATAATCCATACTCTAGCCATGGCCATGGTTTTTACCAGAACCATGGCCAACAACCGAACTTTTCTGGCAACTTGGTGCCAGTCAAACTCCAGGCCCCTTTTTCCCAGGTTATCACCAAAAACCCAAACTACCTTTCCTGACAACCTTGCATTTGCCAGACTTGACAAGGTTGTTGAATGACCCTATATGTCATGATCCGTGTTGGCCTCCTATGCCGACGAAGTTTCCTTCGGACATACCAAAGTTCGAAGCCAAGCCTAACGAAGATCCAGGTGATCATGTGACTACCTTCCACCTTTGGTGCTCATCTAACTCGTTGAAAGATGATTCTGTACAGTTGCGATTGTTTCAATGTACTCTCATTGGGAGTGTCGTGAAATGGTACATTGAGCTCGATCGCTCAAGATACTCTTCCTTCGGCGAATTGGCAATGGCCTTCCCAAACCATTTCCAATTACCTGTGAGATACGACGCTGGCATAGAATTGATGGCCAATTTCTCACAGCAAAAGTGGACCATATCTCTGATCACATCTGAGAATGGAGATGCTGGAAGAGTTTAATTAAGGTACCAGTCCCACCAACATTCCTGCTCGAGTGGTTCCTTAAGTCTTTGGTCCCACAGTTATCCAAAGACGTCGCAACTTCAAGAGTGTTTTCTGAAGTAGCCACCATCATGAGAGCTCAACAGCTTGAGCTCATCTATTCTCAATCCAATTTATTATACGATATCTTGCCAGATGCGCCACGCTCAATACTTGATAAAACTAGATAGAGAGTTGGACCACATGCTGATGGTATTGTTAGTTGAACACAAGTAAAGCCTGCTGAGCAACTGACAAAGCAGTTGCAACAATTGTCTATACAACACACAATGGCCAGCCAAACTACTATTTTGGTTGCTCCCCCTACTAAAATGTCGGATGTACATATAGTGCAATCGACAAATCCAAATGCCACCCAACATCCTGAAGGAAAGAAAAAACAACGAAATAAGGGTAAAGGGGATAATAAACCCACTGATAATGTTGGCGGGGGCAACACTGATAAACGAAAAGTGAGGTATCTGTGCAACCTGTGCCCAGAGGACCACCCGACCCACCTATGTCCCCAACTTGCATTGGAAAAAAAAATTGTGGCACAACAACAGCCTATTGTGTTAACCAATCCATTTCAACATGGACAAAACCTAACCCAAGCCTCTACAAGCACGGAAGGGGGCAACCAAGGACCCTCTCCGTCTTCGAACAATCTTGCATCTGTGAATGTATATATGATGAAGGGTGATTCTTTCATATCCACTAGAGCGCATGACTACAGTAAACCAAGCACTTCTGAGAAGGGAAAAGAAGCCAAACTCCCATCTCTTCCTCTACAGATTGAGAATACTTTGGGTGAAACAATGACACTCATCCCAAAAGGCACGTTCAAAAAATCTTCTCACAACCCAAACGTAAGGGCCGCCCAGAACTATTTTTTGGTGGAAGATTTGTCTCAAACCCCTTGTGCGATGTCCGCTTTGGAGGTTCTCCAAAGCTGCCCTTCCCAGAGGAAATCTTTGTTAGCCGCTCTAGGATCTACCGAGACTTGTAATCTAGGTACCATCATGATAGATACAACCGACTTAAAACCTCGTCTGTTGTACCACGTAGCATTTCAGATAGTAGTGGCTCACCCCATGAAAAATTTTACTCGAAATATTTTTCGCATGGTGGTTAATGAGGGTGCCTCGACATGCGATATGTTGTTGGCATGTTGGAAGGCCATTGGCCAACCTGTTTTGTCTCCGTCGCCTACTCTTCTCACTGCTTTCGACGGTCATTCATTTCGACCACATGGTATCATTCCCTCTTTCCTCATGTAGTTGGGATGGAAGACCGTGTGCGTCGAGGTAGAAGTAGTCGACGCGTCCCTAGACTATAATCTCTTGTTAGGAAGGAATTGGACTTATGCCATGCAAGCAATGGTTGCTACAATTTTCTGGGTCTTGTTGTTTCCACACGAGGACTGGATTGTGACCATTGATCAATTGTCTTTCTCTAGACCTGACCCTTCATTGGCGGTTTCCGCGGTCCCGATGATTGATAATCCTTAACCAGGTGTAGTCAATGTAGGGGTTGGTTTGTGCCCATATTTGATGGATATCTTCGATTACCCTCCCCCTCAAGGCGATGTCAAGTTCATATCCGACCACCATAAGGTTGAAATTTTCCAAGTTTCGTCGTTTCACATGACTTACTTCACCAATCCGTGGATACTTCCTTCCCCATCAGCCACGATGGAAGGGACAGGGCACCCGAGCATGTCCATCTAACTCTTGTCCGTAGCTGAAGTAACGTACTCTTTAGTCCAACAAGCTTCAGCCAACACAGATCCAACTCCTGCACAAGAGTTAGATCCGCTTCTAGAGCCTATTTGGGCTCAAGGTTCTCTCGCTGACACCGATTTATTAGACTTAGTATTTCCCTCCGACGAAGTAATTATTGAGGCAATGACTAGTTCAGACAAACCCTGGGACGATCTTCATCACATATATTACTTCCTCCCAGAGTTAAGCCGAATTGAAGCAGGGGAATTCACTTTGACTATGACTGGAGATAGGTCTTGTCCTATCAATCCTTTGGCTACTCGTGTTGTTTATGCCGAGGGTAATATGGCAAGTATTGCTGAAACGGTACCTATAAATCTCTCCAGAACCCCTGGCGTCGTAGACAATGTTTTCGTCGAAGCATACTGCTCCCCCGAGGAGATACCTGGCATCGACCCACAAAGTGTAGATCATGAGATAACTTTGTTGTTTTTCAAGCTCGCTTTGAGATCCGAAAGCAACATCCGGTGAGACTTCATTTATGCTTTTCGATCTCATCCGAATTAACTGAGAAAAGTAACCTCTGCGGGTCTTCTTTTAATCCCTTTTCAGACCCTCTAAACATGAAAAGATTGTCGAGCGATCTTGTGGCCTTTCATGCTCGTTAAACTGAAATTTGAAGTCACGTCTGTCCGGTGGTAGTTTACCCCTTTTTCGGTCCAGCCGGTCAACTGTAAGAACAAAGGTATACTCTATGGAACTTCAGTTCTCTAGAAGAGTACTCTCAGGTATCATTTTAACCCTTTTTTCGGGCCCGAGGGACTAAATTTACGAAAAAGGAACCCCCATGGAGTCCATAGTTAAGATCTTTTCAGACTCCCTAAAATTGAAAAGATCGTCGAGTGACCTTATTCTTTCACACTCGTTAAAATGGTCCAGAAGAACATTCCTGGCGGAGTCCATAGTTAAGTTTTTTTCAGACTCCTTAAAAATGAAAAAATGGCCAAGTGATCTTGTCTTTATCACACTCATTAAAATGGTTTTGAATAGACATCTTGACGGTGCTAGTTTACCCCTTTTTCGAACCGACTAGACAACCTTCGAAAAAGGTATCCAAATGGAGTCTCCTTTTACGTTTTTTCAGACTCTCTAAATATGAAAAACCACCAAGCTTGCCTTCTCTGGGCTTCTTAAACTTACATCGAAGGACGTTACCATTGTGTGTTTTGTTAACCACGTTTGCAGACTTGCATCTTTGGTCTAAATGCCAAATCCATGTTGCTCCCAACTGAACCATCTGAAGCATACCTTATACGCAAGCCTTGTAGCACTTTGCCTCTGCGTCTTAACACCCTTGGCCCCCGAAGGATTTTTCTCGAGTATCATTATTCTGAACATTAGTCTTTTCCTTGCGCCTTGAACTTGTATGTTTGTAACACTTGTTCCTCCATTGTAACGTAACATTCCTTTATTCTTTTTTTCAAAATCATTGAAAAAGACAAAAAAATCAAATATACCCCCAAAAGAGGAAGGGAAAAGTATTTTCGTTATTGGAAGCACAATAAGTCGCCCTTGGTTAAAGCACATCTTTCCGTTTGTTCATTAAACTTTGGGATTTAATACAACCTTAGGAAGCTGTTCTCACTACATAGAGTTGTGTCTTCCTCCGTTTGGTTATTCTTCCAAACATATGGAGAGTTTGCGTTGCCTCCTGCCTCGTAAACTTATGTTAATGCCATGCTGCCTGAGTCTCATCATTTTTCGTGCTGTTGTCCAAGGGAAGTTGTTACCAAGCCTGAGTCGGCCCCTCTGCAGTTTGTCTCTTGCCCTCATACCCGGCCATCCTGAACGTCCAATCAAGTCTTTGTTCGAAATCAATGAAGCCTTCAGTCTGATCATCAAGATTCTCCAAGTCCATGACTGACGAGCCATCGAAGACCTCTGGGTAGTGAATTTGTACACTCATATTAGAATCCTACCCAAGTTTTAAAGATTTTGAAGTTGTTGCTCGAGCTCTGAAGTCCTCATCTCCAACCATCAGGCCTTATTAGCTTCTAAGAATATGGATACTCTACATATATATCTTTTTGATTTCGAGATGTAGCTCCGCTGTGTATTTTTCATGGCTACACTTTATATAGTGATACGACATGGATATACAGTGTATTTTATTGGTAGCCATGAGTTTATTCTATCCCACGCATGGGTATGCTCGCCTCGGTGAGACAATTGTTATTTTTTGCAGGCGACGCCTCCTGATTTCTGGTCCCTGGGCTCACTTGTTCAACACATCAGTAAATATTGGTAATGTATTTCGACCATCAGATGCTCTTCCGACCTCACACATTAGGGGGCATATGTTATAACCCTAATTTTCACCATACATACTTACCTGGCATCAAGCCATCTTAGATTCCTTCTTTGCCAAAGCACTGCTGAACAACTCTTCTTAAAAACACTTTTTATAAAGGCCCACACGCCCTGCTCTATTACTGCATGCGTGTACATGCTCACTGACCCAAAATAACCTGCGTGTACCCACAAAATCACGAAAAAAGGAAATTTGCCGATGGAACACACAACTTTGGGTGAGTTAACTAAACCTTCTGGCCATGCATGGCCGAGGGTTCGTCCAAATACCTAGCTTCTTCTAACCTATAAAAGAAGGGTTAGGGGTTCGATTTGGAGGAGGAGAATCATAGTAAAGAAACTATACCCAATTGCATATTCCCTTTGTCCCAACCCTTTATCCTTCCTTGTACAAAGAGAAAGATAGAGCAAATAAGTTGGAGGACAGTTGAAGAGGAGCCCAGGACTAGGTTCGTGGAGCAGTAGGAGCCCAGGACTAGGTTCGTGGAGCAGTGGCTGGCTTCATCATTGTAAGTTGATTTGTTGAAGTTAATAATAAAGGTTTTTATGATTTGTTGGATACTTGTTTATCGAATCTCTAACCCATTAATCTATATATCTAATGCATGCGGAGTTTGTTGTTTGTTTTGTGTGAATGCAGGTCAGCCTTGGGAGGAGAGATGCAATCAAAAAATGATCAAGCATAAGGAATGATCTACATCAAATGCCCGAAATAAGGTATGCTCATTTGATCTTCTTAAATATCTATTTGCTTAAGAATAATGGGGATTAGGTCTGGGACGACAGTAGAGAGTAGAGATCTTTAGGTCTTTTATACATGCATAATCTAACCCTAAGTGCTAGTCTGTAGAGGGATTTCCCACTCACAACAATACCTTTTCGGCATCGGTGAGCCCAGGTTTAGTTTAGAATGAAAAAATTGAAGAAAGTCTCGACTCCGACTAATACACACAAATTAAGTCACCAGTCTTCAGTGCCATGTGTCTTTGCCAGATTGGAGAAACAGTACGGTCTAGATTAGCCCCGAGTCATTCTTGGTTCCTTAGGTCCAAGTCACACCTTCGAGTCACTTTTTCCACGCCAACACCAAACGATGAAATCGATCGATGTTGGAGGATTTTCGCAGAAGGATATCAATGAAAACGTTCATGGCGCATCGCCAACCGCCGATCCGCCCATCGAGAAAGCGACACGATGGGATGTTTTAGCACTAGATACGACTAGATTTAGAGCATTTAAGAGAATAATTAATTCCAAATCTTGCATTATTTGTTGCTTCGTGTGCGAATCAAAATGATCGTTTGAAACTACTGATATACCAAATCACCCTCCGCACCTCCGTCGTCAAACCACGATGGATTCAATTCACAGAAATTCGGTGGCAGATTTGTTTGAATTCCACTCATCACCCGAATTAATTGGTTGATATGACATGGTAAGTTATTCCTCATTTTAAAGTCTCTTGAGTGATTGTAGACAAAACCATTTTGCACGAAAGGAGTTTAAGAGAATCTAGAGAAGCGAAACGAGCAATTCAAAAGCTTTCAAGAACTCGTGAGTATCAAACAACCAATTTTAGCAAGCTTTACAGGTATGTACCAGTCTGTGGATTTTTCATGTTTACACTTCATATATACATTTTATCCAAAGTTTATATGTACGCAGGCCCTAAAGGATTGATTTCTATTGCAGGAACAATGCCTCCAAGAAATCCAACCACTAGGAGATCGCCGAGGGCGCCCAAGATGAATGAATCAAAGGTAGGAGAAGGCTCTTCTCCAGGGGCAGCAAAACAATTAGAATTTGCTCCAAGACCAGAACCAATTATTAAAACATCTAAAAAGAAGGTTTATGTTCAACCTCCGACCTTTGGAAACAAAGAGGCAAGAACATGGACCAAGACGATACTCCCACATTAGGGAGAACTGTTCAAGAAGATCAGCCGTGAGGAATTCCCGGAATACATCCCACACAGTGACCTAGATGTGAGAGCACTTGACGACCAGGTATTCCTGAATATCCAACAGTCGTACCTGCACATGGTAGCAAGCAGAACCCTGGTGTTTCCCTATATAGAACTGTTACAATGGCTCATTGACCAAACAGAAACACAAAAGTGCTTAATCAACGATAACAATCATGGGTGTGTAAGATTTTTCCTTCTGGAGGAGGTCCAGAAGTATTACACTCTTAGAGACCCATACGAGCGACTAAACACTAATTT
This sequence comes from Picea engelmannii, assembly GCA_009831015.1. Classification (NCBI taxonomy): domain Eukaryota; kingdom Viridiplantae; phylum Streptophyta; class Pinopsida; order Pinales; family Pinaceae; genus Picea; species Picea engelmannii. The sequence continues at coordinate 627,375 of ML789100.1, read as the reverse complement.
CATCATGAAATTATATGAGCACCATGACACCAGCCAGGTAATGTCCTCATGGTGGAAAGAAGATAAGAAATACACCAACCGGACCTCCGGCTAGTACCAAACGACCAACCTAAGAGAACCTTACATCTTCCTAATGGCTCTCATCTGCCAGTTGTATGGGGAGAAATACTGTTCCATATTTTCAAAGGCGTGGATGCCTCTAGAGTACACAATAGCTATCTCCAGGGGTGGCTTCAACTGGGGAGCCATCATTTCCAAGTAGTTGAGCATCTGCATATAACAGGCTCAGATGTCGAAAGAAGGGGAGACTCCAGCCTTCTACATGGCATCATACTTGTTGGATGTCATGTGTGCCAGAAACGTCTTCGCCGGCATGAACCTAAGCTGGCACGTCACAAATCTCCAGTTCCATGTATATTTTAGTGTCTTATGGGATAACAGGTATAAAAAATCCTACTCCCTCATCTGCGATGAATTTATCGTACACATTTATTTTATTCTTTTCAAGAAAGAATGTATGAGACTATTGGCTGTGGCCAAAAAGGTGATATCAAAGGTTAGCCACTGGTATCTGGATGAACGTGATACCTACATTAGGGTATTTGGGGCCATCAGAGCACCTCATATCCTACCAGCACATGTCCCTTACTGGCTTGTAGTGGGAGATATATGATACCAAACCATCCTACAAGGTTTCAATGCCACCCTGGTCAAGGATAAAAAGCGAGCATTTTTACCTTATGGATTCCATGTAGGCTTCTACCTAGTGAAAGACACCGCTCAAGCAAAACATGAAGGGCTGAACCAATTAGAATTATTATTCCAGACTGATCGATTCCACAAGCACGACCCAAAGGGTCTAGTCTTGAAACATGCTTCTCAAGTGTCGTCTTGCTAGCCATATGCCCACGACAAATTTGAAGATGAAATATTCATAGAAAATGCCTAGGATTGGGACGAGGTGGTGGCAAGGATGGTTGATCCAAAAATGACCAATTTCAGAGCCATGAGTTTGGACAAACAAACAAAAACCATAGAAAAATCATCTCAAGAGGCCCTCAGAGCCAGAGAAGAAATGATAACGACCGAAGCAACAAAGATTCTCCAGGTAGCCCTAGTGCAAGGTAGAGGTTTCCCCATGACTCAGGATGTGCACGAGAGGGGGTTACTCATGTTAGAATAGGAACAATGGACTATTGATTAGCTGCAATATGACCCGGACCTCATAGGTATGACAAGGCTCCCTTCCGATAACCCGGATGAAAGCCAGACAGGCCCAAGCGGTCTTGAATTCATAAACATTGATGAAATTACTAGGTTAGATGACCCTAAATTCACAACGCCATTGGACGGATTGCCGATAGGTGTTTCGGCTCAGCCAGAGATAGTCAGAAACATTAGGGAGGACAAGTGCATCAAACCCCTTAAGCGAGCTAATAAAAATATATGATGATGATGAGAGCCCATAGGTATCCATTGTGACCCTCGTGCATATAGAAGAGGAAAAGGAGCCAGAGAAGACATCTTCCCCAGTTCTTGACTCTCATATTCAGGGCCTCCCACAAAATGAACAAGAAGTCAAGAGTGTCTTAGATATTGAGTTTCCCAATGTACCAAAGACCCAGGCAGACAGTCTGAAGGATGAGCTAGGGTCAGACGAACAAAATGAAGAAGCTCCATTATAGGAAATCAATGTCTCAATGATCAATGATGAAGTAAGTATCAAGACTACCCTTGATGCATCAGTTTCAATTGGTACTCAACTCCCACATGAGTGAAAAACAGAAGTTGGGCCTTCAGAATACAGGGAGGAAGTTCAAGAACCCAGTCTTGAACAATATATACCATCAGGAGTCTGGGGAATACACTCACCTGGGGAGATCAAAAAATTCCCGAACCCGTGGATGAAGTATCCAACATACATGCCATCACTTATGATAGGAAATGGAAATCTATTGTCCAGAGAACCACCAAGAAGAGGAGGATCACTCTGGATCGCTCCATCCTCATTACCACAGAGGAAAATCTGATAAATACATAGCACGCCAAAACATCCGAACTCATCAACACAGGGATGGAAATCACAGATGCCACCTTGGACAGAGCTAAAATGGATGAAGAGGATCTGGCTGTTGCTCTAAAGGAATTGGGACATTTTCCCCACTTGGAGAAATATTAGGAGAACACCACACAGGCCGCAGTGTACCTAAGGAGTGAATTCAAGGATGCCTACAACATGTTTACAGATGAACGACACCTATTCACTGCAAGGATAGCCGAGCTACAAGAAGACACCCTCATGGCGATGGCCATGTGTAAATATGTGGAGAGGTGGTACGAGAAGGTGCACCAAGCCATGGAAATAATCGACTATATCAGCATGGTGCAAAAGGGCCGAGACGCCGAAGAGCATGACATTCGGGTGCTAAGGGAAAGTAGCATCGACTGCATAAGGAAATAGGTCGAGTATTGGGTTAAAATGTCCCGGGAACCTCACCGAGAAATCCAAGTGAAATGGGCCAAGTGCAAGAAAAATTGGATCAAGACCAATTGGGTGATGAAAGACATCAGACTCCCCAAGTTTACCACACCCGATGACTTTTCCTACTTGCACGACATAGTCAAGTCGCACGCCGAGCAAGACTCATCATGGGCCGAAGAAATAGCAAAGGTGATAGACATGGCGCCAGGACAGGTGGACGGTTTATGGAGCACCCGATCAAATCTCAGGCTATGTTGCAACAATTAAGTACTAGTATAGTCAAGTATCGGGCATAAGCGGTGGAGAAAAGAGAGATTCACTCGGCCCCAATGGAACAACATAGATTCCTGTATGCCAACACATGCGAGGATCTATTCATGAAGTGGTCAGAGTACAAGAAGAGTCACCCACTTAAGTGATATCTTGATGTGACTCTTAGAAAAACTGATAGAAGAAAGCACCACGTGGAAAGTTTGTTTTACTTAGTTGCTCTTTAGTAGTTATTTTTTGTTAATAATATGTTATAAATAGGAGGATCGACCTATTTGCAAAGGGTCAATGGTTGTTGTAAAGACCCTCATTTTTTGTTTTGTTAAGAACCATTTCATAGCTGCCTTTAATTGAGAAATCATTTTGGGGCCATAGACAAGTTTGTGTTTTTCATCAAATGCATGTATGATTGGATGTGGAGAAGAATTATTTCTTATTTCGTCTCATGAATGGATGCTGTAACAAGTAAGAGCTACTAAATCTATTGATAAGTTATCTGATTCAATGTTTTATAGTTCTTGTCTTTAATGATGAAAATAAATCTTTTTGTGTTATTATGTGATTGATGATCATAGTTGATTGAATTATTTTACTTGCCATCGTTTATCTCATATGTGTTTTCTTCTGATAAATTGTATCTCAGTCAGTAATTGGAATACTCACACAGTTAACATATTAGTACTAGGCCCGCAGTAAATGGTCACTGTCTGCATGCTAGAGTGAAAGGGTTATCCCAAGCTCAACCTTTTCTCCAGTAGTTAAGTCCTTTCCCACTTTGTCACTTAGTTGGTTTATACCGGCTTCATCTTATGTCAACCCCACCTAAGAGAAAACACAAAAAGAGAACGTCTGAAATGGAGTAAGCCTTCACGAGAAAACGTAAAGCCCATCGATTATTTTGGCTGGATCGCAAGATCTGAAGAACCATTCCACTATTAAATAGTGCAGAGTCTAATTGGGCCTCAATGGCGGGTTTGGTTCCTAAGGTTGAGTTTAAGAGATTTAGGACCCCTCAACAGGTTCTTTAGTGAAAATTTCTCTTTATCTTGAACTCTAATAAAAGTTTATTCAAAATTTTTAACTTTTCCTTTGATCCTTTGTTCCTCTATGATTTTGATTTTGATTTGAATTTGAATTCGATGAGAGAGAACAATGTTTTGAATTAATGTCTTGCAACATTATTTTCTTGATAAGGGGTTTGAATGAAATGTACTTTTAACCAACATTCATGGTAAAAATATTAATAATTTCAACCAAGAATTCCCAAGATTACATCAACTTCCTAAGTCTATAATACATAAAATTTTCATTTTAGAGAGTATTCATTGATGATGAATTCTATATTATTAATCTCATAATTATTATACTCTTGTGTATGAGATTTTTTAACTTCCTCTTTTTCAACATGTAATCTATTTACCAAATTTGTATCAATATGATTTTTTTAATAATGACTTCAATGGTAATACTTATGGTCTCATTCTCAATCCTCCTTAACAAACATGTAAATTTGTTTGGTTCCAAAACATACTTAGAAGTGAATTGAACCTTCATTTCCATTAAGGAAATCAAAAATTAATACTTAAAACCATATTCCTTCGCTTCTCAAGTTTTACTATGTTACTTCAATATCGATTGCAATTTAACTTAACCTTTTTTTACTATGCCTTTTTTATTGTGTTGGGTATTTTTCCACCTGTCATGATTTGTTTAAATAGGAATAGCCTATCACAAAGGTGGAATATTACCCAACAATTTATGCCGGGTGGAGTTGTTTCTTAATCACTTGTTATGAAATTTGACTAAAATGTGTTACACTTTTTATGTACTTCTTGAAAATGGAATTAAACAACCACACTTTGTTTCAATAGTTAGATATCCATTGGTGGCTTTGTTTCAAATTGTCTCTGCCCTATGGATATATGCTACAGTTTCCCAATGTGATTGAATATATGACATCTCCTCTTATCGGTGTTGTTGATAGGCATGACTTCCACGCTGATTTTATCCAATGGTAGATTCGTTTAATTACTCTCCTTGTGATTTCAATTTTTTCTTGATTTCTGGTGTTCTTTTTGAACTTGCAGCAAACCAATTTTATTTTTATTGGAATTTTGAATAGTAAATGACCCAGGGATGTTTTTGGTCAAAGAACATGGGATCATATAACCTTTGATAAATGGGTGGCTAAGAGTTAGATGAGGTAGGGTTTAAAAAATGTGACCAAAGGCCAAAACTAATGTTACTTCAATACCAATTGAAAGGAACAATAGTTAATTTACTAATAAATTTTCAATATAAGATAAGAAGAATAAATAGTTGAAATCCATATAGGATATATAATTATATATTGAATAATTGAATAAAGTAGATGATAGATTTTGTACAATGCCATGTGATGGTATATTCATATACTTTAATTAGTCATAATTGTTGATGGGTCATGTCCCCTATTTAGGATGTGTCACTTCATTTATTATTATTATTATTATTTATTGATATATTTATGTTCATTACATTCAAACTTCTACAGGACATGGTGTTGCAGGAGGGTATCTTATGGTACTTGCACCATTTATGAGATTCTTTTTTATTGTGCATTCTTGTATTTTAGTTTGATCAACATTTAGGTATATTTAAGATGGATACTTATTTTTGTGGTAGGTAAATGAGGTAATGTACTATGAAGACATCGACATGTTTTTTTTTTTTTTTGGGAGGAAATGAGGATGTTGAATTTACTCTTAGCTTGAGTTGAATCACTCTTTCTAACTCATATAAGAACTAGGGAGTCATGGAATTCCAAAGAAAACAAAGATCCCCATTTTCCCAATCAAAAGGAGGGTTAGGAGGAGGGAACCCTTCCTCAAAAGATGGAAGTTTCGATGAAAAAAACCAAGCAAATTCATCAAAATGTAGCATATGGTTAGGGATGAAAATCCACCCTACCATTAACATCACCAACAAGGAGTTAGGAAAGAGTGGAGTTGCCACTCAAATTTATGGAAAAAAAAACAAGAAAACCTAGGGGGAGGAAGAAAGAAAGATCACAGAAGTAGGGAAGTCATTATGTTAATTAAGATTTTATTAATTAGTTTTTCTAAGGTTGTATATTAATTAGGGTACTTAAACTATGGATTACATCAAGTAATTAATAGTAAATTAACAAAGGAAATGAAACCTTTGGTGGGATAATTAATATTAGTGTTGGAAATAAAATAAATGATAAAATGGAATAACTCACCCAT
>ML789100.1:577937-605737 GCA_009831015.1 Picea engelmannii | reverse complement strand
ATAGAGATAACACTTTTATTACGAAACCTCAAATTGTGATATCAACTATGTTGTTTATATTTTTTTTGTTGGTTAGAAATGTGCTTGTAATTTGCAGGGACAATATTTTTAACCATCGTCTAAACCATAACCCAGGGGCATCTAAGCCATTAAAATCACTCCGGGATCACATTTGGCTTGGGCCACACCAACCCTTAATATTAAGTCATTAAAATCACTCCGGGATCACATTTGGCTTGGGCCACACCAACCCTTAATATTAAGCCATTAAAATCACTCTGGGATCACATTTGGCTTGGGCCACACCATCCCTTAATATCGTTGGATTTTTGGGGGTCTCTTCCCAACCAAACTCACCATAAGGGTATTGAACTCGGGTCGCCTAAGAAACAGAAAACTTGGCCTTGGCCACACCAACCCTTAGCATGGTTTGGTGTCTCCTCCCCACCAAAATAACTGTAAGGGTATTGAACTTGGGTCACCTAGTAAACAAAACCCAGTAAACAAAATCCACACCTTTGTTAGTTGTGGAGCCTGATTAGCTTCCTAATTTATATGAAGGTATGCCTAGCCCCCTTTTAACGAGGGTTCGGGGGCTGGCCCTCGAATGAAGGGGGCTTGCGGGGGACCTACCCCTCGGCTGGGGGCCAATGTCCCCCTGCTCTTCGGCCTCCATTACACCCATCTCTACTTGTTCGGGTTGACGTTGAATCGACTGAAGCACCTCATTGGAAGCGCGTGATTCTATTGATTCCTATGGCTATGTCATAGGTAAGACGCCTTGAGGAGGATGCGTGCAATCATTCCTGAAATATTCCTATTACACACTCCTGACAGTTGCATGGCTCTCTGGAGCATCTCCACATGACTGCACCAGTGAATTCACAAGATGAATGCACCCAAAATACCAACTTCCTCCTCAAACTGGTCTTGCAATCGACCTCTCATGAGCAATGAATATCATCCTACGAATTTAACTCAGCATTATGTGGAGACATGGACGTAGAGGTGAGTTAGAAGTCCCTACAGATGAAATATGATGCCATAAAAGGAAACAATTGTGTCCCTCCCAGAGAAATGATGAAGGAGAATGAAAGACTTGTATTGCCCATGGATATCCCAGCCTGTACTTCACCTGTGAAGAGGACGCCGAGATTGAGTGATGAACATATCCCACATGAAACCAACGACATATGCATTCCCTCATTAAATGTTCCATAGTGTGATGAGAAAGGGGACACGAGTTATGGACACTGTCGCGTGTTTGTTGATCCCACACAACTTGCAACACATAATATTTTCTCGTGTCATGAAGAGGACACTTGTGGAAAGAAGAGGGCCCCTCTCTTGCTTCATTTTGTTTAATAACCTTTACTTCTACTTGTATGATAATTGGGTCCTTGCACACTATGCTTTGTGTGTATTTTCATGTGTTTTCTAGGGAATAGACTCATATGTATATTCACAATTAAGTTTAATTTCATGTGTTTTCTACTTTTACTATGCTTTAGCTAGAGAATCATCAAGGTTGTTTTGTGAGAGATACACATGGAAGTAGTTGATCTTAATTTTTTTTTTTCCAAATCTTTGATTCTGAGTGGTATCCTTCCCAGGGTAGGATGGGTAGTTTTTATGAGTTTGTGAAGGCCTTCTACAATTAGATTTGAATCACTGATTACAACTAATTTTGATGAGGTACTGCAATCCCATATATACTGCAAGAGCCTCAACATGCTTGTTGGAAGTGTGTCCAAGTCCTCACGAGAATTCTATTGACTTAATTCCACTAGAGTCGAAAGCAAGTCCCCCACACTTATCGCCCCTAAACACATATTTAAAGCTTAAATCTCATTTCAAGTGTATAAAAATTTGATATCTAATTAATTTTTTTAATTTATTAAAAATAATTATTAAAATAAAGTAATTATTTAATATTTTTTAATTTATAATATTTTAATAAAAAAAGGGTTAAAATGTTATTTAAAAAGTTGAAAACTTAAGCGTATAGAGTAAAAAACTCTTCTATTTGTATGAAATTAAAAGATTCTTCTTCTATATGCTTAAGTTTTCAACTTTTTAATTAATTATATGTTTGTGGGATTTGCAGGTGCATTCAAGGAATATGTATTCATTGGAATTATGATCACGAGTTACAGAGTTTCAATATGTGAATGTCATGAACACTAGATAAGGATTCATCCTTGATTTTGTTTCGATCCTCATGTTTCAAAGAATTAGTGCTTAAGAAATACAAGTTAGATGGAGGTGTTATTTGAAATTGGTAACCTATAGATCTATTATTTCCTTAGCTAGCTCATTGATAAATTGATTTTGATATTTTATAATTTGAATTTGTTATTGGAAAAAATCAATATACAAATCTATGAAAGAGATGTCTTCACTTTGTCATTTTTTTTTAATGAAACGATATGTGACACACAACGAAAAAAAATATAGTTGTAAATAGAGGGAGAATATCCTTATAATGACTATAAAAACCTAAAGAAGAAGAAACATGTAGTGCCTACAAAGGCTTGAATAAGAAGGGGATCGATCCTTAGTGACAACTATAAAAACTAAATCTAATATAAATTGATATGGAATATAACAACACAATACTTAAATAATAAGAAAAAATAATATTTCATTGTCAAAATATGATCTTTTCTACATAGAATAACCTTCTATATATAGGTGCGTAAAATAAGAAATTTATATTTAATCATATTTTATTTTATAATTTAATATATATTATAATTAATTATTTACTCACCAGCTATTTATTATTTTATATCAAATATCATATTAATTTCCATATTGTTAGACTTTATGTGAAAAGCTTATTAATAATTTAAATATTTTCAATGTCATATATATTAAAAATAAATTTAACTTTATATGAGTTAACTGTGATTTTTATTTTTTATTTAAAAATGAAGTTTTATATTAATACAAATTTCACAATAAATTATTTTAAGTTTTATATTAATAAAAGTTTCATTAGGAATAACGGGAACCTAATTTTTCGATGATTAAATAAATGAAGTTTTATATTAATACAAATTTCACAATAAATTATTTTAAGTTTTATATTAATAAAAGTTTCATTAGGAATAACGGAAACCTAATTTTTCGATGATTAAATAAGTATATAGTAAGGTGTACGATTTTTCGAAATTATTTTAAGTTTTATATTAATAAAAGTTTCATTAGGAATAACGGAAACCTAATTTTTCGATGATTAAATAAGTACAGAGTAAGGTGTACGATTTTTCGAGGAATAACGTATAGAGTAAGGTAACTCAATTTTTTAAAGAATAAATTATAGACCAAGGAAACCCAATAAAAAGTGTATGTAAATGTTATGTTTATTAAATTAATTTTAAACGGTTTAGGTTAATTATATTTTTATATTAAGAAAAGGTATATTTTATAGTTTAAAATTGAAGAGAATGTAATATCTATCTTATATTCGTGATATGATATTTATATATAAAAAAATAATTATTTTTTAATCAATTTATAATTTATAATGAGTTATTAAACATATAGATAAACATAAAACACATCAACTTAAATTTATAAATTTTTAATTTTCTTAAAAATATATATCTTAAAAATTCTTCTAAATACTTAATAAATTTGAAATTAAAATAAATAAAAAATAATCATTTAAATTATATATTAATAAAATATTATATTTAATATATTTGAAATACAACTTTACACTTATATTTATTAAATTTAATTTTAAATTTGAAATTAAAATAAATTAAAATAAATCATTTAAATTATATATTAATAAAATATTGTATTTACTATATTTGAAATATAACTTTACACTTATATTTATTAAATTTAATTTATAAGTCATACAAAGCAAGATTAAGATTATGTTATAATATTAACCATGTAAATTTTGAATATTAATTATTTGATTTTAATTTATATTATACAATAATGAACTATTATGTTTAATGTATTTGGAATATAAATCTATTAATATATAATGACAAAGAGTTTAACTCCACATAAATGAAAGTTCATATAATTGTTTTTAGACATTAATCTCTCTTCTCCTAAGATTATAGATTTTTGTGGTTATTTTTGTTTACGTCTTAGTTGAATTATTTTATGTTTCAGTTTTATTTTTGGGATATTTTCTATTTAATTTTGCTCAAAATTTGGTAAGAAATTGTTGGATCTATTTGAGTGGTTAATTCTGTATAATCTAAGTTCCCCAAGGGTTTTTCAACATGCTGAATCCATTTCTTCACTGAGAAATGCAATTTAAACAACAAAAAATGTTATTTCGAGCATATTATGTCACCGGATTCCGACGAAAAAAGTCAAAATGTAGAACAATTAGACAACACCTTTGTTTAGTGGAAGTTCATAGAATTGTTTTTAGACATTAATCTCTCTTCTCCCAATATCATAGATCCTTGTGGTTATGTTTGTTTCTTTTAATTAAAGTTATGTATAAACTGACAACAATGGTTGCACATGTTATGGAAATCAATAAACTAATTATAATGAGGCGTCGTATTTGTAATGCAAATGACACGTTGTATTTTTCATCTAGTCATAATTTTGATCATGGTGCAAGCAATTTTATTCAACATGTTCCTCATGAAAGTCCTAAATCAGAGGACTTTGAAGGCACCGATGATGAAGAGAAGGAATATGATGGTGATAAATCTAGTCAACAGTGTTGATACTGAGAGGGGAGTGAATCAGTATCAAGTACAATTTAAAAAAAATTTCAACTTATACTTAAACCATTCAATTATATCCAATGGATAATGAACAATAGTATAAGAGTTACACCAATACACCACAATACACCATGCACAATAAATGAGAAATAATCAATAGTTATTGTTCAAGGGAAGTAATGATTTTCAAAGGTAGCTACAACTTCCAAATATAAAGGGAGGGATAAACCTCCAAGAGGAAGATACAATCCTACAAAATCAAGAGAGGGTTGACCTCTCCATACTTGCCCCTTCCTTCCACCCAAGAATATATGAGAGATAATACAACTTTACATTAAATCATCACCATCAACCAACCATCACATAGAACCTGATAATGCTTCCTGATACTTCTTCAATTTCTTCAATTCTTCAATTCTTGGAATACTCTGATCCTGTAGATAATATTACTCAATGTATTCTCTGAAACTTCTCCAAGTTTCACTCCTTGAATCCTCCCCAAAAAGAATTTATAGAGAGAATGGTAGACCTTGTTCAATTCTGGTTTATTCAAGAGAGTGAACTTGTACAGAATGCTCCGCGCTCAATATTTAACATGAGATTCTAAAACTCACACACAAGAAACTATAGTCTGTAATATTTCCAATGAAAGTGGTCCCACTTCATTTGGATTCTCTATAAATACTTTATGACTGTTTTACCTGAAACACCTGTTTATTGACTAGCTTCAAGACTGGTCAAAAACCCTATCTTCCACAGAGTGTATCTCCATAATTATAGCGAATCAAGAGCTAAATTTTTTACCACAGGTACCTTGATATGTCTTCTCAATACCATAGCAATTTCACCATCTAAATCGTTCTAGAAAAAAAAGTTATAGCAAAAATGGTAAGACGACTTGAAAATAACATACCTTAGAACACATCACCAAAAGACTTCATCCTCCCTTGAAATATGGCCTTCTTTACTTCTGATTTGCTATGAAATTCGACTTGTGTATCAAATAAATGTATAATGATATTTATTTATACCATTTATGTCACTTCCTTTTAACATTAGGGCCGACCTGACACTTTCTTATTTTTTAATTCTTTTCTTTAATTATCTTCAGGGCCTACATGTACTTCTTCTTTAATTCACTTTGTAATATTCAAAAATTCATTTCTCCTCAACCACGAGGATCCACGTGACGTGCCACCTACCACTGGAAACAACATGATGTATACTATCCATCCATGGGTTTTGTTTTTGCATGTACATTGTCCTTCATGTCCAAATACCTTCATCAATCTTGCGGTCCAAAACCAATGACTAGGGTTGACATCAATGACAACAACCAATCTTCCAACAATCTCCCCCTTTGTCATTTATGGAAACACTCATGCTCCCCCTATTACCATGATCCCAATTTCTCTCCCCCTTTGACATCAATGGCAAAGGGTAGCGCTTATGCCCCTGAATTTAATGACAAAAGGTAACTCTCTTCTTTGGGGCTGCTCCCCCTGAACATGTGACACTCAATAATACTTCATCCTTATTTTTGGTCTTTGGGACTTTTTCTTCCTTGGAATCCTTTTGTGTGGCTTTTGTCTTCTCTCTCTTCTTCATGTCTATGATGTATATGTTGTTCGGTCTTCTTGTTGTAGTTGCAACCAATATTCCTAAGTTATTTTCTCTGATTTTACATTTTCGGGAGTCAAACGTAAGAGTGTATCCTTGATCACACATTTTACTAACACTGAGCAGATTATGCTTCAAGAATTCAACCAATAGGAAATTCTTTGCTTTTACATTTTTTCTTCCAAGCTCTACTACACCTTCTCCATGTATTTTGGCAGATGAGTCATCTCCAAATGCAACATTGCCACCCTTTCTCTTCAAGCCGATGAATTTGTCTTGATCCCAGGTCATGTGTGAAGAAAATTCACTGTCTATGTACCGTTAATCTTCTTCTTTACATTTTTCAACGGTCAATGCTATTCGTCAATCTTCATTGTTTCGAATCTCTTTCCTTCTCCATATTGTGGTTGGCATAGGGACATCTTCATTCATATATCGACAATCTCGTGCTTTGTGACCAAGATAATTACATTTGTAACATACAATATTTTTTTCCATCAATGGGGAAAATGAATTATAATTTATATTGACAAATCCATGATTATTTCCATATCTTCTGTTTACACCATTCATGTTTCTTGCGTATTTGTTCCTTTCATTGATTCTGCAATTAATTGCCTTATGTCCAAAATTTTTGCAAGTATAACAATGACCAAAAAATAAATTTTGATACCTAGGAGTAAGTGACCTTCTTTGTGATGTAGTCCATATGGGTTCATGATCTACTTTTGTGTAGTTTCCTTCATACTGATTGAATCTTCTTTGATTCAGGAAGGTAGGAGTTCTTCTTGGATATTCATCTCTTTTGTAATCATTCATTTTTTCTGGTATCATGGTCCACTTCTCATCAACTGTCTGTGTAGCTCTTTGTTCAACCTTCTTGTTGGTATTTGCATATTCTTTGTATGAAGTTTCACCCATGCATACAACAAGAGTTAATTCTTTTGGCACTTGAGAGTTTCTTAAGCTCTTCCTCAATGAGACAACGTCTTGTTCAAGTTTCTCACAATCTTCTTCTTTCTTCATCATTTGGACCTTCTTTACCTCTCCTATTCTTCTTGCTTCTTCTAGTAGAGTTTTCAAGGAAATGGTTTCTTCTCTTAGTTTCTCAAAGTCTTCTAATTGTTTCTTCAAGCTTAAAATTGTCTTTTCATAACTACCGAATTCACTTCTTAGTTTTCTATATGTGTCTTTGAGATTGCTATTTTCAATCTCAACATGCTTCAATTTTTTAAGATTCTCATCTTCATGTTGAATCATTTCTACTTCATGATTTTCTTCTTCTTCATTGTCATCTCTTTCAATCCTTGGATGAGCACATTCAAATTCAACATGTCCTACTCCTTCACAATTAAAGAAAAAGAACTGACCTCTATTTGCTTCTTTGAAATCTAAGATGTTGAAATTTTCTTCAACTTCTTCTTCTTCCCTTGCATAAAGGTCTTGTAGCTTGTCCCAAATCTCTTTTTCTGATGCACATGATCCCACCTTGGATTTCACTGAATCTGTCAATCCATCCAAGATGGTATCTATTGCCAATTTGTTATTCATTTTTTCTTCCTTCTGAGCTATAGTCTTTGGTTTCTTCAAAGCATTATATCCTGAAGTAACTGAGAACCAAACATCTTCCCCAAGAGCTTTCAAGTAAGTTTCCATTCTATTACACTGGTATTCAAAATTGCTTCCATCGAATAGTGGAATCTCATTTGGAATGTTGTCTTCCATTTCTGCTTAGGATCTTCCTTCCAGTGGTTAAACTGTACTGAAGGTAACCAACTCTGATACCAATTGTTGATACTGAGAGGGGGGTGAATCAGTAAAAAGTACAATTTAAAACCTTTTTCAACTTATACTTAAACCATTCAATTATATCCAATGAACAGTAGTATAAGAGTTACACCAATACACCACAATACACCATGCACAATATATGAGAAATATTCAATAGTTATTGTTCAAGGGAAGTAATGAATTCCAAAGGTAGCTACAACTTCCAAATATAAAGGGAGGGATAAACCTCCAAGAGGAAGATACAATCATCCAATATCAAGAGGATTTTGACCTCTCCATCCTTGCCCCTTCCTTCCACCCAAGAATATATGAGAGATAATACAACTTTACATTAAATCATCACCATCAAACAACCATCACATAGAACCTGATAATGCTTCATGAGACTTATTCAATTTATGTAATTATTCAATTCTTGGAATACTCTAATCCTGTAGATAATATTACTCAATGTATTCTCTGAAAATTCTCCAAGTTTCACTCCTTGAATCCTCCCCAAAAAGAAGTTATAGGGAGAATGGTAGACCTTGTTCAATTCTGGTTTATTCAGGAGAGTGAACTTGTACATAATTCCCCGAGGTCAATATTTAACATCAGATTTTGAAACTCTCACAAAGGAAACTACAGTCCGTAAAATTTCCAATGAAAGTGGTCCCATTTCATTTGTATTCTCTATGAAGAAGTTATGATTGTTTTACCCGGAACACTTGTTTATTGACTAGCTTCAGGACTGGTCAAAAACCCTATCTTCCACAGAGTGTATCTCCATAATTATAGCGAATCAAGAGTTGAAATGTTTACCATAGATACCTTGATATGTCTTCTCAATACCATATAAATTTCAACATCTGAATTTTTTTAGAAAAAAAGTTATAGCGAAAATGGTAAGATGACCTAAAAATAACATACCTTAGAAATTTGGCCTTCTTTACTTCTGATTTCCTCTGAAATTTGACTTGTGTATCAAATGAATGTACAATGATATTTATTTATACCATTTATGTCACTTCCTTTTAACATTAGGGATGACTTGACACTTTCTTATTTTTTAATTCTTTTCTTTAATTATCTTGAGGGACTACATGTACTTCATTCTTCAATTCACTTTGTCATCTTGAAAAATTCATTTCTCCTCAACCATGAGGATCCACATGACGTGCCACCTACCACTGGAAAGAACATGATGTATATTATCCATCCATGGGTTTTGTTTCTACATGTACATTGTCCTTCATGTCCAAATACCTTCATCAATCTTACGGTCCATAACCAATGACTAGGGTTGACATCAATGACAACAACCAATCTTCCAACAAGGAGTTTAATAGTAATGAAAATAATCAAAATGTAGGTCAAAGTAGAGACTATGATCAACGTTTAAATGATTGGGATGAAAATGTTCCTCCAAGTGATGAGTTTCAAGGTATCGATGAAGATTTCCAAGGCACCAATGAAAATGATGGAGAAATTCCCTCAAGTGGAAATTTTAAAAGCAGTGAAGATGATTATGACAATGGTGGACATTTTTTCCTGAGTGGAGAATTTAAAGACAACAATGTTGGTGATTATGAATTTCCTCCAAGCGAGGATTTTGAAGATATTGATGAAGAGTTTCCTCCAAGTGAGGATTTCCAAGGCATGAATGAGGATGAAGAAGAATTTCCCCCAAGTGGGGATTTTAAAAGTAATGATGACAATTATGGCAATGCTGGACAGTCTTTATCGAATAAGGAATTTAAAAGAAGTAATGTTGGTGCTGATGATTTCCCTCCAAGTGAGGATTTTCAAGGTACTAATGAGGATAATGAAGATTTTCCTCCAAGTGAGGATTTTGAAGACAGTAATAAGGATGATGAAGAATATCTCTCAAGTGGCGATTTTCAAAGTAGCGAAGATGATTACACCATTGGTGGTCACTCTTTCTCGAGTGATAAATTAAAAAGCAAAAATATTGATGTTGATTTTCCTTCAAGTGAGGATTTTCAAGATACTCATGAAGGTTTTCAAGGCACTAAGCAAGATGGTGAAAATTTTCACTCAAGTGGGGATTTTGAAAGCAATGAAGATGATTATGTCAATAGTGGACACAATGTTGATGATGATTTTCCTCCAAATAATTATGTTGATGATGATGTTCTCAATCATTTAGCTGCAACAAATGAAGGTGATTGGCATTCTCTAGTTCACTCTCCTGACAATGTTTTTCTTGATATTCCTTGTGGTGATAAGGGAAATCCCTCTAGTGAGGATGATGAAATAGTGGAGACATTGCAAAGAAACATTGTGTCTAGGACCATGATTAGATCTTTTTATATCAATCCAAATCATTCTAGTTATACAAGGTCTAGGAAAGGATTTCTCACTAAATCAATTTCCCTAATTGAATTTATTTCAAGTGAATGTTGTCAACATAATTGTTTGAAAAGAATGGACTACATGTATGCCTTGAATAAAAGGAAGACATGTTTGTCAATGAATAGGAGCATGAAAAATTCATATTTGATGGGGTGCATGACATCCACCAATACTTGATATGATTATCGCATTGGGAATATTCTACTTTGCAGAAATGATTTAAAAAAAAATCACTCAATTGGTAATCTTCATCTATCAAGAATCCAAACAAGGTTGGAAAAATATCCATCATTTTATTCAAAGGTACATCCTGGAAGAGAGAGTGGGCTATTAAAAGACATTACATTTTCATAGATGTGTGATTTCCTTTCCAAACATGGAGAGTGTATGCCAGATAGAGACACAATACATATTCCAGATAATTTTTCAAGGAGGGAAATCTACAACTTGTACAAAGGATATGCTGAAGGTGTTGAAGGAAATGGTAATTTTACTACATATGCATATTTTACAAAAATATGGAAGAAACAATTCAATAATGTTCGTATTCCTAAGAAGTCAAGGATGGGGATTTGTAGTATATGTGCTACTCTTAAATCAAGAAGAGATAAATCTGAAGGGAAGAAAGAGGTATGTATTTACTATTTTTACACACGATCAATATTTTCATTTTATGTCATGTGCAAATTCCATAGTCAAAGCACTTCAAGAACATCAGAATCAACAATCAAGTGAAAGATAAAATTTGTACAAACATAAGAAGAAGTGTTATGATGCTCCAAGCAAATATTTAGGTATGATAATTGATGGCATGGACCAGAATAAAACACTTCTACCACATTTTGTCTGTACACCCAAAAATTTACAGGAAGATAATTTCATTCAGTTTCACTTGGTTGGTTGTATGTTTTTCAATGAAAAAATGTGTCCAAGGGTTTACTTCACAGCTCCAAATATTCATAATGATGCAAATCTGACCATCACCATAATTCATCACGTGCTCACTCACTGGTCTAGAAATCTCCCTCAAGTTCTCTATCTACAGTTGGACAACACTAGTCATGCAAATAAAAATCAAATTGTGTTTGGATATATAAGCATGCTTGTTGGAATGGGAATCTTTCAAAAGGTGAAATTTGGTTTCCTTCTTCCTGGAAGCACTCATGATCATATTGATCAAATGTTCATTCATTTTTCAGTAACATTGAAGAGGAAAAATGTTGGAAGTCTACCATCATTGAATGAATGTATCAAGAAAGCATACATTCCAGAGCCTGTTTTTCATATATTAGAAGAAACTGTTGACATGCGAAGATTTATTCAGGGACCGCATCGTGAAGAAAAATGCATTGAGAAACTTAATGACATTAGCTTCCAACATCAATTTTGGTTCAAAAAAATTGATGGGAAAACACTTATATGGGGAAAGAAGTATTCAACTACTACAGAATGGGGGCCTTCATCAGGTTTATCATTTTTTAAGTTCATTCCAGACCGTCCAATTTTTGCATCAAAGTTATTATTTTTACAATCAACTTCTGAAATCCATAATGCACGGAGGCGTAATAGAGATGTAGATTATTCTGAATTCCTCGAAGAAATTAAAAAGTCCATTAAGGATACATATGAGTACTTTGATGTTGATGATTCTGTTTGGTGGAATTCTTTTTTCAATAGTGAAAGTGACATAATTTCAATCTCAACAAATGAAGATACAATGTTGAGGACTCCATTTCATTGGCCACAAAATATGCCAAACGAATCTGAAGAAACAAACATTGTTGAAGTTCAACAAGAATCTCAAGGTGCTATTGAGTTTACACAAGTAGAGGAAAGAGAAATTTATATTGGTTCACGAAGGTCACATGCACAACGTGAAGCCATGGAAGACCTTTACAGGGGTTCAGTACAAGATATTAAGGAGGGTAGCATGATTGTAGTTTTAGCGACTAAAGATCCACATGGTTATCCATTATGGATAGGAAAGGTTATAAATATTGAGAAAGAAAAGGATGATGTTATTGCAATTGAAATGCATTGGTATGCAACAAGTACACACCCATTAAATGGTGTGTACAAGCCAGAGATAGTGGTTGAGAAACATGACAATAGAAAGAGAAAAAGAAAGGGTCAAAATACAACTCGTCGTCGCACTGATCTCTTAAAATTAGATGATGTTGGCATACTTGTTTATGACTTCAATTTGACAAAGAAAGGAACACTTCACTCCAAGACAACAAATATTATCAAGTGGTTGTTGTCGCAAGAAATAAATGCAAGATGGGAGTCTGCTGAACCTAGTCGTAGATATAAAAGACATTTGACATCTGAAATGTTGGGCATGCATGTAGACTCAAATGGTGCATTCATCGACAATAGAGAAGAGTATGGATAATCTACATCTTCATCCAAACATTCATATGAAGACAATGTATATTTTGATGGTATTTCAGAAACCACGAGTCAATCCGAATAAGTGTATGAAACATTTTATGCATTTTTTATCCATATGATGTTTGTATGGTAACTAAGAATGAGCATTGAACTTACATATGATCTTACATGAAGTTATAAATATTTTGTTATGTTTTATGAATGATATGTTTTTTTATTATGGATAATATAATAAAATTTCTTAGCTCATATGTTTTGAATATGGTCAATATAACAATACTTTTAAGAAATTATTTATGTTTCATTCAATGTAACTTGTATCTAACTTTTTATTATTATAAGTAAAATATTATTAAAAAGTGATATTGAATTTTTAAAGTATATTGTGATATTTTCATGGCATTATGTATTGCCTTGTGCTTTGCGTGATAATACGATTTAAAAAGTAAACATTTTAAGGGTTGATTTTATGATTTTGTTTACAGTAATGGCGAGTTCTTTTATCACATTATAAAAAAGTGCCATTTTCATACCCCAATTTTAGAATGGGTGCTACCGGTAGCAGTACTTTTCAATTTGATGGTTGATTTTTAGGTTTTGGTTTTAATGGTACCAAGTGATAAAAATACGATTTCAAATGATCTCAAAATTTAACGTTTTTAAAAGAAAAAAAAATTCAAAAACATCTTTTTTTTAGGTGTTGATTTTAAGGTTTTTCAGAGCTACTGTCTAAGTTTTGAAGGCCATGTTTGAAAAATGTTGTAATGTTTAAAAAAATGGTTCTACCGGTAGCACCACTTTTTTGATTTGGGGGTTGATTTTGATGTTTTTAATGCAAAAATATGGGTTTTTTGGGCCAAAGTTCCCATTTTGAGGTCACAATTCTCATTAAGTCAGTAACTATGTTTGATGTGTTCTGACCCTACATAGATGATTTTTTTTATTGTCTATTTAGACGACATATTGATCTTTAGTCAAAGATGGGAAGATCATACAAAGCATGTCAAGATAGTCTTTTAACTCTTGAAGAAGCAAAAGTTGTATATCAGGTTATCTAAATGTGAATTTGACAAAAATTCTCTAGTACATTTGGGTTACATTGTAGGGAATGATCAGTTAAAGATAGATCCAAAAAAGGTTGAATTCATTGTGAAATGACCCAAGCCGACTACCTCCACTGAATTCATGAGCTTCTTAGGAGCAGTACAATACTCGAGGAATTTCATTGCTAATTTCTCATACATAACAACACCTCTACATGGATTAACAAGTTTTAAGAAGGTCTTACAATGCGGAGGAAAGCAGCAGAAGGCCTTCGATACATTGAAGGAAAAGATAAGCACCACACCAGTATTGGCTCTATGAGATCTACAAAAACCATTTGATATTCAAACCGATGCAAGCAGATATGCCATGGGTGCAGTCTTGATGCAAAGTGGTAAACTTATATGTTATCATTATGAGACTTTCACTCAAGTTGTGATTAATTATCCAACATAGGATAACGAATTGTATGCATTGGTACAAAGTGTAAAGAAATGGAAGCATTACTTAATGGGAAAGGAAACAATAATTCATATCGATCATCAACCATTACAATATTTGCATTCACATACCAAGCTACAACATTCATGACACTTCAGGTGAATGGGTTTCCTACAACAATTTCATTTGATAATCAAGTATAAGAAAGGTATTCATAATAAGGTTGCAGATATGTTATCAAGACCAATAAGTAATGCATCTACAATACCCAGGTATAATCCTTTAGCACATCAAATCTATGAAAAACAATATGCTAAGGATGATGATTTTAAAGAAGTATATGATGGGTTAACTCATGAAAATCAACATATATATTATTATATGCATGCCAGTTTGTTATATCATCTTGGAAAACTATGTATACTAAGAGATGAAAGAGTAAATGTAATCAGAGAAGCTCATACATCTCTCATCTTTGGTCATTTTAGGGTTGGTAAGACAATTGCATAGTTATAAAGGTATTGTTATTGGCCTCGAATGAATGAAACAATTTCCAAGTATATAAAAGGGTGTGTCATGTGTGCCACGAGTAAGCCTAGCAACAAGAAGTTTGGATTATATACACCACTTCTGGCAACTTCATAGCCATGGGAAAGTATTTCCATGTACTTTATAAGGGGTTTACCAATGTCTAGGACATGTAATGATTATCTATATGTTGTGGTTGACAAATTTAGAAAGATGTGTGTTCTAATACTATGCAATAAATAGGTCAGATATGAACAGACAACACATGAACAAACAACACAAATGTTCTTCTCTAATGTATGGGTTCATTTTAGACTTCTTACATCTATCATATCAGATCGAGACCCTTTCCTTTTGGGAAATTTTTGGTCTCATTTATGGGAGCTAATGGAAACCAATTTGAAGAAGAGCATGACCTTTCATCTGCAGACAGATAGACAAACAAAGGTGGTGAACAAAACAATGGTACATCTTCTTCGAGGATATTACAACAAGCATCTTAAATTATGGGATGAATAGTTACATTATATGCAACATGCCTATAATCATGTCATGCATTCTTCTACTCAGAAAACTCCTTTTGAAGTATGTTTGGGGTACTTACCTAAATCACCTATGGAATTTTCCTTTGGAGAAGCAGGTAAAGAAGATGGACATGATGATAGAGATAAAGTTAAAAGGTTCATTCAAAATATTCAATAGGTACATCAAGAAGTAAAGGAACAATTGCAGAAGATTCAAGCCAAGTATAAGGCAAGGCATGAAAAATATCGAATTGATCATCAGTTTGAATTCAATGATCAAGTATGGTTACATATCAACAAATATAGAATGAAAGGTGAAGGTAAAAAGATAATTCCAATCTGATATGGTCCATTCAATATATTAGAGAATATTGGTACTAATTCCTTTCGTTTAGATCTACCAGCCTACATGTAAATGTATTCAATGGTAAATGTTGAGAATTTGAAGCTTTATGAGCCTCCTATGATTATGGATTACGATGAAAGTATTCAGGTTTCAGCAATTGATGATTTTTCTCCAAAATATTTGGATGAGCTATAGGAAGATGTCATTATCAACAAAAGGATCAGAACTTCACAGGGAGGTGATGTGGAATATCTTCGAGTTGGTCTTAAAGGGGGAAAACCAAGTAAATCCAAGTGGATGGAGATCAGAAGGGTGAGGGAACTCTACTCTCACTTAATTGTTGAGTAAATCAAAACTTTTTGTGATCCAAAAGTCTTACAATGGAGAGGAATGATCCAAGAGGAGACGAGAATGATAACAGAGGTCTAGAAATATCTGGAACATCTGAAGAGGTCCAGAATGGTTCAATAATGCTCAAAATTTATCTGTCCCAAATTCTCTCGAAAACCCCATCAATGTGAAGATCTCATCTTCGTCTTTCCAATGATGCAAACAATGCCTCAAACGAAGTTCATATGCAAAAGTTATAAGCGGTCAAATTTCCAGTCAACCAAGTCAAAGGTAAAAATACATGGGCAAAAGAGGTGACACCTGTCACCACTGCAAGGGTGACAAGTGGCACATGGTTATTGTAAGTTGAATGGAAATATTATACCTCCAGGTGGATGAATTCTAGGTTGACAAGTAGGCGAATTGTATGATGATACATGACATTGGAGAGCCAATGAGAGGTTGCCATGTGGCATCCTCCCAATGGATAATAATGGTCAATGTATGTAAAATTATGGAGTCAACAGGGGTCAAACCTGCAACCTCCATAATCTTCCAATACTTAACATAACCTCCATTACCAATGTTCCCTCACATGTGACTCAACCTACATATGACATACATTATATTTAAACTAATTTAAATGTTCAAGTGAGTAGCCAAAGGGATGATGGTTTAAGCCATCGACCCTTAGCCTTTGGTTTTGTTGTCTTGTGACCTGAGGTTGTAAACACATTCATTTGATACAGAGTGTAGTCTCATGATGAGTGTTGAGGGTACAAGGAATTTGAAGCTACATTGTAAAGCGTGTCAAATGGTACCTTGACAGAATTTCAAGAATTTTATATCGATTTTGCATTATTTTTCACTAGGAATCCAACAGTGCACTCTGTTTATGCATTTTAAAAACATTTAAAAAGGTGATTGTAAAACACAAGCATTTGATTATTAATAAAAAAAATCTTTATTAGAAGTGGACCCAGAGAGGTAACCCAAATTGGGTGAACTCTGTTTTTCCAACTTGTGTATGTAATTATTTTTGTTCATTTCAAGCTCATTTAGTTTGCAATTCATTATCATTAAAGTGGATTTGGTTAGATAAGTTTTTCATATGTAATTTGCAAACAATGAAGCAATTATTTTATTTCAAAGATCAAGTAGATGTTTATGTGTCTTCTACATTATCAACATCTAAAGGATTTTTCAGATCAGTATTGGACTTGTTTTCCCTTGTCAAATCTTGGGAGAGGTTCTTGAATATGAGGCATGCATATACAAATGGCTTGAACCTGAGGTTTCTCAATCTAGCCTTTGGTATTTGTTCAAGGGGACTAGCTATCTGAACATTTTATGCTCTTGAACTTTCTCACTTTTTGTCTCTTTGTAGTTTTTATTGGAAGATTTGTAAAGAACCACAATCATCTATTTTTCTAGTTTTTTAATCTCTATTCTGATGATATTGGGAGGTGATAGGATTATAAGTATAAATATATTTTATTTGAATCTCTAGCATGTTCTTCTTCATTGTCTATAAATTTTAGAGATTTTACATTCTTTAGTTCATTCCCTTTCTACAAGGTTTTGGTTGATGAAAAATATACAAGTATATCACTCTTGTTGTTTTGTTTCGTTTTCATTTTAGGTATTCTTTAGAAGGGTTGTATATTGCTAGTAGTATTGACATAAAAAATTCACTATTTGATTATCTTGCATTTTTTTCATTGTCCTACCACACTCCATATTGGTGACGTGGATTCTTAGCTTCTTTCTATTTTTTCCAAAAGTATTTTTTCTATTGTAATGCTTAGGTGGTTTGTTTCTATGTTAGCCAAGAACAAGTAGTCACATTTAGGTGAATTGGATTGTGTGTTATAGTGAGAATGCTTGGTCCATTGTTGTTATTTTTGGAGCTTGTCTAGATTTTTCCTTATGGATGTTTGTACGACATTTCTTCATATTTTATCATGCAAACCAATGACTTTATCTTAAACACAACTCTTGCCAGTAGTCACTATGATCAAGGTAAATGAAGTTCTCTCCTTGAAATTTGCAGTCTTTTGATTCATGTTGAATATTTTTCTTAGAGACAATCCTCATTGTTGGAAACAGATTTCGCCTTTATGTTGTGAGAGTGCCCCTATCTCTTAAGCTAACTTACCTAGATTGACAAGAATATTATCCCAATTTATGTAGTGCAAGAATACATAACCATGGTTTTTTCATATTTCTAACTAGACTAGTAAGTGGGTCTAGCTTGGATGGTTAAACAAAATGGGTTTTTATTCTACCTAGTTGGGTTTGATTTCCACTTATGACATGCTTTCTTCTCATCACCTATATTACTCCACAAGGTCGTTTCATGCAGGTGGGGTCAGTTGCTTCGTGGGTTTCTTTGATGAAATAAATTTGTGACTGGGACTGCAATATAGAAGCTCCAAGTTTTTTATTATTTTTTTAATGCCTAGTTAGTTTAAGTTTATATTTCAAATGGAATAAAGCCCATTACTATTCTTGATCTTAATGTAACTTGCTTACCAGGAATAGTAAATATATCTTCCAGGGAAGAGAAATGTACAGGGAAAAAAGTTCAAATGCAAAGTACTTTCCATGGACCTTAGGCGAAACAGATTGGATTGGATTAGGAAAAATTAAGAACCAAAACAAGGCCCATACCTTTTATTATAATTAAATAAAAAATGTTGAAAACATGTCAGAGAGGAAAGACATTTTATCTACATGTATGTATTATCAAATGCTAGTGTGAATTTTAGTTTTCCCTATATTTGTAAAAGTGTTGCATCAATATGTCTACCGTTACTGGAATTTATAATAATTTCCCTTAATTTCGACAAAATAACAGAGTAATGGGAAAACACATTTTGTTATATATCCTTAATTGCAACAATGACTTTAATTTAGTATAGGCAGTTGTGGGATTACAAACTTGAGTTCTATACATAAACTAGAACATAAGGAGAACAACATCTCACATAATATGAACTAGCAACAACCATATTTAAGCAAAAGGTGGTTGATATACGCCAATCGACACCATTAATTTTGAAAGGTGGGAAATGGTGTCGATAGAGTATATCAACCACTTTTTACTTAAATGTGGTTGTTTCTAATATAATTATGTATTCTATTTCTAATATAATATATATCCTAACCCTAAACCCTAACCCTAATAAATTGGAATCATATTTTCTGAAATATGTTGACACACTATCAGATTAGATTGCTATTATTTCTTGAATATCAATGAATATAAAAAAAAATTACCACCTCACTTGTGGATATGTGAAACAATCTTCAAATCATTTAATATATTTTGTGCATACTCAATTTAATATTTAGTGTATTTACTCTTTTGTTTTAATATCCATGCCAATTCTTCTATGGTTTGAATTTACCCTTTTGTTCTAATATCCATGGCAATACTTCTATGGTTTTACTTTTCTTGATATAAATGGTTATACTTTTAACATAAATAATAAACATAAACAACAAACCTAAACTTCAAAATCCCTTGATATGTAAGCCTAAACATCAAAAACCTAAATACATTCACTTTTTAATAATATGTTAACCTAAACTTAAACTTCAAAAACCCTAAATACATTAACCTAAATTTCAAAAACATAAATAACCGATTGTCGTATATCACCGGTATATATGGTTCATTCTATGGTATGACTACAAACAAACATTATTAATTAATACCTTCAACATTTCATTTATTTATTACATATGTAATGTAATAAGTTTACAGTATAAATACAAAGGATTGAATGACTAAGGAATTAACAATACTAATACTAAGGAAGCAACTAAGGAATGAATGACTTTGTGAAAACTTTACTAAGGAATTAACGATACAATTTACCTAAACTTGAAAACTCTAGCATTTCAGCTATGCATAGAGTGATAAATGGAGCACCAAGGTTTAATACATTGGGGGAACTAATGTGTATATGCAACTATTGTATACATGCAAAGCAATGGCGCACCACAATACATGCAAAGCAATGGTGTGCCACATAAAACATTGAAGAGACATATGCAACTATTGTTTATATATATGCAACTGCATCGACTATAGCGCATGCATGTTCTGGATAGAAAATAATGTTTTTATAGAGATGTGGATTGAGAAAGGAACATTATGTGCATAACTCAAAGGAACATAAAAATTTATTATGTGCATGCATACATAATGAAAACATAATGATAGAGATGCAAAGTGAGAAAGACACACAAACAATGATTATGTGCATACTGTTAGAATTGCAAATGCGGAAAACACAATTCACATATGATAATTAACAATCACACACATATTATAAACACATAGATTTTACGTGGTTCACCCAAACGTTGGGCTACGTCCACCAAACATAGGCATCGGTTGTCTTATTATTCAGATCATGGAGATTACAACAGACTAGCAAGTTCTCACTCTGTCTCTCTCACTTAGTCATTTGCCTCTATGGGCTTACATGGATTTATACATTCACAGAAGAAACTGATTATTAAATGCAATCTCTATCCATATTCTAACTTGGGCTTACATGAATTTATACAACAAATTATTTAGCATGCAAACAAATTTATCGTCGTGATCTTGAATCAACCCTTTTGGTTGTTCCATACATACTATATCTCTGTCAATGATGATGTTGTGATAAGTAGGATCCCACACACAACATCCCTTTATACAACCATCATAACTTGTAGAGATATAAAACAAGAAGGAATTCATAAACAAAGATTTTAAGTCTGGAAATGATTTTCAGCTTACCAGTACCTGCAATTATTTCTTGCTCTTATGACCTTGATGCTTCTGCCATAAACAAGAATATACATATGTCACTTCAGTACTCCCTTCCAGCTTATAAAGGTTATCAACCTTTGTTTCCTTCATCACTACTAAACTACCTTTCGACAATGTGAGAGCTACACCTTGACTTGTATACTTATATCCACAAGAATCCAACACTCTCAATGAAATCAAATTTGATTTAAGCTCAGGTACATATCTAACATCCATTAATTCCCTAAAAATACCATCAAACATCCTAATTCTAATACTGCCAACCCCAACAATTTTACAAGGAATACCATTTCCCATAAACACTACACCCTCATCAACAGATTGGTAAGAAATGAACCAATTTCTATGTGAGCACATGTGGTGGGAGGCACCTGAATCTAGCTGCCATTCTTCTTGATATTGCAAATTACTAGAAACGGATAAAACTTGATCAGTCATGTACCTGAATTTGTTACAGCCAAATTTGCTTCCTTCGTAGATTTTTCCTCAGATTTATTTCTCTTCCACCAATCCTTCTTGAGATGTCTTGTTTTGCCACAGTACCAACATTTTGTTTTACCCTTTCTGTGTCTTGACTTAGATCGAGAAAAAATCCTCTCATTATGCTTTTTAGTTCGACCTCTGACCAACATCGCCTCTGAAGTTGAAGTTTCTTTACTAGATTTTCTCCTCATCTCCTTGTCCAACAAAGCTCCCACAACATAGTCATAATATAAAACATCTACTAAGCTAAAGCTAATAGAGGTGACTAGATTATCCCAAGACTCAGGAAACAAACACAATAGTGTAATAGCCTTATCTTCATCTTCGAATTTAACTTCCATACTAGTCAATTGAACTATAAGGGTCTTGAAGGCATTTAAATGGTCAGCAACTTTTGTACCTTCTTTCATTCGCAAACTGTACAACTGTCTTTTCAAGTAGATTATGCTCGTCAAGGACTTCGTCATATATATATTTTCCAACTTGCTCCATAAGCCTGATGTTGTATCCTCTCCTACGATATTAAACAAAACCTCATCCTCCAGACATAAACAAATGGTACTAAGATCTTTTGCATCCAGATATTCCCATTCTTATTCCGTCATGGAAGTTGGTTTCTTTGACTTGCCTGCCAATGCTTTTTGCAACCCTTGTTGCACCAGTAAATCTCACATCTTGAGCTTCCAGAACTCAAAGTTACTTTTACCGCTGAACTTTTCAACTTCAAACTTCGAACTCTGCATCTTAACCATTAGCACAAAAAATCTCCCAATACCCAATGCTTATAAAAATCCTTTTAAATGTAGAGAAATAATAAATAAGATTAAATGTGAATCCTTAATAAAAAAAAATTAAATAATAACCACACAAGATTTTAAAATAATAAAATTTTATATATTTCACAAAACCTTTTATATCCTTTTCAACATAACATCCACGTGATCCACCTCACATAAAGGTACTCCTTTAAATATTATATTAAATTTCAAATATAATAAGCCTTTTAAAACATCCTCCAAGTGACTTGACTTTCATGTTTTTAAAGAAGCAAAATGAAAACCTTTACCTTAGCTTTTTCAAAAAAAACCATATGAATATTTCCTTGGGAGATCGGCACTCCTTCACAATGGGTGGGGGAGCGCTACTTTGAATATCAACGCTCCCTTAGGGTTCATGGCGGAGCGCTAGCGCTCCTTGAGTGTGGATGGGGGAGCGTTGGTGCTTTGTCGTGCATGAACGAGGTGCATGAATTTGCAGAAATTTTAATTTCATAAGTGTGAGTGTGTTGGCGCATTTCTAGCATTGTCTGGGGAGCGTCGATGACTTGCTACTCAATTTATATCTGCGACACCTTCTCAATTCACCTTCTTGCACCACAGATCTCATCTCACGGATCTCCAACATAGTAGCTCTAATACCACTTGTTAGAATTGAAAATGCGGAAAACACAATTCACATATGATAATTAACAATCACACACAGATTATAAACACATGGATTTCACATGGTTCATCCAAACGTTGGGCTACGTCCACCAAGCATAGACATCGATTGTCTTAGTATTCATATCATGGAGATTACAATAGATTAGAAAGTTCTCACTTTGTCTCTCTCACTTAGTCATTTGCCTTTACGGGTTTACATGAATTTATACATTCACACAAGAAACTAATTATTAAATACAATCTCTATCCATATTCTAACTTGGTCTATTCAGTTGCAACCAATGCAGAATAATAAGATCCAGATCCATCATTAGAGAAATTCGTTGTCACCAAATCCCAACACATACCCCAGTATAATGTCTGCATTTCTCCAACTCTATTGTCTTGATCAATGATGCCCTCCTGTCTTGATCAATTTATTCCCCGGAACAATGCAATTATCCTCTCCCAATGGGATGGTCTCCTTAAGCATTGTATATATAATTGTGCAACAACATGGTCATATGAATTCAATTGTATTTTATTGTTCCTCTTAATCATCACACCACTCTATCATTTTTTTTCCACCCCTCCTCCATGTCATCTCATGAAAATCACCACCACTACTTTTTTGTTTCCGTTCCTCTACATGGCATAGTGAAATGTTAGGACTCCTCTATGTGGCATAATGAAATGTTAGGAGAGCATGTAGAATTAATTATTTATTTGTGGCAATGGATTATTTATTCTTGGAGAGGCCCCATAATTAATTATTTATTCATGATAAGTACTAATGGACATGGGAGGTGGTAAAAATCAACCAAAGTCCACATAGCTACATGTAACCACAGGGTGCAAGAATTTCTTGAAAAGTTTAAATTAGTAAAAGTAAAAAAAAAATGTTAAATGGTTGCATTGGTTTTTTCCATTCAAACAACCGACGAATTCATAAATGTAAGGAAGTTAATGTTGACAATTGCATTCATTGATTTGGAGACGACAACGAGATTATGCCAACATCTTTAATTCTTGACTATCATATTAGATTTTATAATTAGCAGGCCGATTAATCCATCCATTCCAATAGGGGGACACCTATTGATGTAAATATGTAGGTGCACAAATAAAAACCAAAAGGTTATAGTGCCAAAGTATCAAGATAACCTCATCCACATACACAAGAATATATTTTATGAATATGAACAGATTTTAGAACACTAAAAAAGAGGAAATTCAATGTTCTTAGAGTTTTTAGCAAAACAATTAGATAATATTAAATTTGATTTCATAATGTCTGTATCTACTAGCAACTGCACTTGAGATAAACTCTAAAAACTACTATATGATGTCTAATTTCTACTAAATCTCAATAACTATGAAGCGAAAATGTCAAATTTAAGCTAAATCTAACAACTGCTTACACTAAATTGTCAAAGTCAAGCTAAATCTGAGAGATAATGACTGTAAAACATCAATCTTTAGCAGAATACATCAAACTTTAATAGAGTATAATGTTACAAGTTCCTGTAATGTGAAAAGCACAGTGGCTTCTAGCAGTATGACTCAGCAACCAGCCAACTCATAATAGTCTTCTGATTAAAAAAATCACATGGATATATCCTCACATCCAGCATCTCAGTAAGAAACCAATGCATAATAGTCTTCTAGCTAATAAAATCATATGGATATATTTCCACATCCAGCATGGGGTTGGTATTACAGGATGTTGAAAAGCCTCGGCACTGAAAATTTAAAGTAGTACACTAGTTCACAGATAGAGTTTGCAGTTCAATAATTTTGGAACAATGTTGAACTCTATTAATTCCAAAACCTCAAATGGAACAATATTGAACTCTACTAATTCCAAAACCTCAAAAACCCTCTTCATCTTGGGAGAGGGTAAGGAATATTATTGCCTGAACGTTTGTGGAATTGTCATTGCCTGAATTTTTTTGAGAAACTTTAAGAGTTGGTGGATTTTTTCTACATCTGTAATGTAATGGAATTGTTGATATGTGGTAAAAATTTGAGCTCATGCACATTCACATCTATGATTGAATTTTTGAGTGATAAATATTTGAGCTCATGCACATGCGTGAGCTCTCTTTACACTTAAGATGGTGAGTTGTTATATAAACCAAGTTTATTTATTTATTTATTATAAATTTGAGTTTAATCACATGTGTGAATTCAGTTTACACTTACCGTGCTTAGTTGTTATATAAACTGAGTTTTTTTAATCGTTATAAAAAATACTTTAAATCCATAAAACAATATTATGTAATTTTTATAATAATAAAATTAGAGTAGTAATATAAACTGAGTTTTTTTTAATCATTATAAAAAAATACTTTAAAAATTCATAAAACAATATTATGTAATTTTATAATAATAAAATTAGAGTACTGGTGGGAGTTCATATCATGTTAGTTTTAGTTATAAGTGTTTTCTTATTTTATAAATGAAACTAATTTGATGCTTTTCAATTCAAATTAGAGTGTTTTTTTTATTAATTAGATATTTCTAACACTGATATATTTATTTATAAAATATCAATTTATCAAAAAATAATATATCATGTATTAATATATTTATTTATAAAATATCAATTTATCAAGAAATCATATATCATGTACTAATATATTTATTTATAAAATATCAATTTATCAAGAATTTATCAAGAAATAATATATCATGTACTGTTTTAGAAATATATTATTAATGTAATTTATTAAGAAATAATATATCATGTATTATTTTAGAAATATATTATTAATGATTTTAGTTGTTTATAAATTTTATTTTTTTAATTTCTTTTTAATTCAATAATTTCTATATTGTGAAAATACATACATAATTATTTTCTATTAAATTTATAATTAAAATTATATAACACTTTTTTATATCTTTTAATTTAAATGATAAAGTTTATTTTATTAATTTTAATTCATTCAACATTAATATACTTATTTATAAAATCTCAATTTATCAAAACTCAATATACTATGAATTCCTTAAATATATATATTGTTGATTATCTTAATTGTACATAAAAGTTTCCTTTCTATTATTCTAATTCAATAGTTTGGAATATTTTACAAATTTCAAAACAATTTGTTAATAATATAGTAAGAACATTGCCACCTCATGGTTCTTGTTAATTATAATTATTAATAACTACAACCACTATTGTTTTATTAGTTTTAATAATAAATAGATTTGCAAGAATATATGATTACTCATGCCATATGGTAAACAATCTTTTAGCTTAAACTATCTCTTCGAAATCTAAACAATCCTTCTGCATAAAGTGACTCAATTTTTCCTAAGAGTCAGAGATTATTTTGAGTGTCATTAAAATGTAGGAGTCACAAGAATTCATATATG
Source organism: Picea engelmannii (assembly GCA_009831015.1). Classification (NCBI taxonomy): domain Eukaryota; kingdom Viridiplantae; phylum Streptophyta; class Pinopsida; order Pinales; family Pinaceae; genus Picea; species Picea engelmannii. The sequence goes on along the minus strand of ML789100.1, from coordinate 579,518 downwards.
ATTACTCATGCCATATGGTAAACAATTCTTTAGCTTAAACCATCTCTGGGAAATCTAAACAATCAGTCTACATAAAGTGACTCAATCTTGCCTAAGAGTTAGAGATTATTTTGATAGTCTTTGAAATGTAGGATTCACACGAATTCATATATGATTACTCATGCCATATGGTATACAATCCTTTAGCTTACACCATCCCTTGGAAAGCTAAACAATCATTTTGCATAAAGTGTTTGAAATGTAGGAGTCACAAGAATTCATATATGATTACTCATGCCATATGGTATGCAATTATTTAGCTTAAACCATCCTTTGAAAAGCTAAACAATCCTTTTGCATAAAGTGACTCAATCTTGCTTAAGTTAGAGATTATTTTGAGTGTCTTTGAAATGTAGGAATCACTTCTTAGACTGAAATGAATAATATTTCATTCACTTTTTAGTGTTGTAGGCAGGCTATCAATAATCTTGTATGTTGTTATAGTGTCTATTTGTATATTGTTATAGTGTTTATTGATCATTTAAGGGTGCAATTTTCTATCAAAATCACATTTTCTCCTAACCAAAGTATTGGGACAATGTTGTATATGTGTTTGGTTATTGATCTTTTTAATGTTATCTCTTAAACATTTTTTTCTTTATAGGTAATTTTACAATTTGCATTTCTCGATGCACATTCTCGTGAAATATCCAGTACTTACGGAGAAAAGTATTCGTCTATTAGAAAGGAATCAATATACTTTTAACATCGATTCCCAATTGAACAAAACAAAGATGAAAAATTGGATTGAACATTTCTTTGATGTTAAAGTAATAGCTATGAACAGTTATCGCCTCCCTGAAAAAGGAGGAAAGAGAGGGTCAATGATAGGACATCCAATACGTTGTAAACGTATGATTATTACACTTAAACCCAGTGATTCTATTCCACTATTTTCAGAACAATAAAATGAAAAAAAATAAAAAAAATTGAAACTAAATGGCCATCCGTTCATATAGAATTTTAACTCCGGATACACGCAATAGATCTATATCAGGTTTCAATGGAAGAGTGCAGTTGGACCCGCAGAAGAAATTGACCTCTAGACAACATCATTGTGGGAAAGGTCGTAATGGAAGAGGAATTATTACCGCAAGACATAGGGGAGGGTGTCACAAGCGTCTGTATCGTCAAATTGATTTTCGACGGGATAAGGAACACATATCGGGAAAAATTGTAACCATAGAATACGACCCTAATAGAAGTGCATACATTTGCAAGGTGCACTACAAGAATGGTGATAAGATGTATATTCTGCATCCCAGAGGGGTCATGATTGGAGATACTATTCTTTCTGGTCCAAAATCTCCTATATCAATAGGAAATGCCCTACCTCTGAGTGCGGTTTGAATTATTAATTCACATGATCGGAAGCAACCGATTGGGTTTACAACGAAAACTATAAAGCTATCACTGATCCAACTAGGACACTTTTACAGGACGAACCCCAAAGGGAAACTGAGGATAAATGACAGCAGGTGATTGGATCCAAAAATTGTTCATATCGGATCATTGGTTCCGAAGATATGATAATATGGAGAG
>ML789100.1:519986-535647 GCA_009831015.1 Picea engelmannii | reverse complement strand
AGAGGCTGGTTAAACAAATCATATATGCAGATTAGTTAAGGAATGAGCTAATATCAAGTTAAAATCAAGTTCCAATCAATTATTAGATGTGCATGGTTATATATAATTATTAATTTCTCAATACATTTAAGGGAGAAAAGATTGAGCAAGGGATCAAGGCAACAATCAAGTTGCCTTGATCCAAATATCCTAAAGTTTAATAAACATTAGGAAATAACAATAGTTTGAAATCGCTAAAAAAAACATATCTCTATAAATTAAATAAGTTTCATATTAATACTTAGAAGGTCTCTCCCAAGATAGGTAAAATCTCCCTAATTTAAGTGGCGGTTACTAGTATGGTACGACAGAGGCAAATTGTTACCAAGTGGAAGTGGAAGACAGGCACTGCCAATTTAGAGACAACTCCATTTTCCATGCATTTTGTGAGTGTTTAACCTCCTACGCACGTTTTTCCACTTAAACAATTACTAGTTTAAAGACAGTTGCATGTGCCACGCATTCTGTCGGATATACATAATTTATAAATTAATTTTATAAATTAATTAATTAATTTATAAATTAATTAATTTTATAAATTATATCGTGGTAAAAACACAAAACATTTAACCTAGCGTGAAAGGGCAAGGACAAGTTGATTTGAGGATAGTGAACAACGGACAACTATCGGCGTTCACCAGCAGTGGATGAGGCGATTTACCAGCCGTAAGCCTTTCGGCGTTCACCAGCCGCGAGTTAGCGGCTGTGCTACGGTAATAAACAATTAAACACATTCACATTTAAAACAAAAATTTTAACCATACATTTTAAACACATACATTTAAAAAAAATAATTTTAACCATACATTTTAAACACATACATTTAAAACAAAAATTTTAACCATACAGGAAACTTACCTATCCCCGGCGCTCACGACCTCTCCACGACCCCTGCGACCTCCGCAACCTCTCCACGACCCCTGTGACCTCACGACCTCCCGACGTCCTCTCCACGACCCCTGCGACCCCTGCGACCTCCTCGACGACCTCACAACAACGATTACACAGAGCTCTCACAAATTTTCGCTCGCGACCACGAATACATAGAGCTCTTGCGGAGGCGATTACGCCAACAAATTTTTGTAAACATTGCAAATTTGATGTGTGGCTAATATATAAACCATTTTTCGGCCGAAAGATAGTTCGGCCGAACTAGTTTTCGATCGAACAATGTTTCGGCCGAACTATCTTTCGGCCGAAAACTTATTGCCGGAAAGAAAATATCCGGCCGACCAAATTTCTACATGAAAATCGAGGGGGCGGTTATTGCACCGTTCGATTTGGCGTTTATTTTTTCGACCGAAAAATAGTTCGGCCGAAAATAGTATCTTTCGGCCGAAAAATATTTTTAGTTCGGCTGCAAAAAGGTTTTTCGAAATTTTGGAGACCTGATTGTCACGAAAGTGTAACCCACCTTCGTGATTCCACCCGTATACACATTACAAGTTCCTATAACGTAAAAAGCACATGTGCTTCTAGCAGTATGACTCAACAAGAAACCAACACATAATGGTCTTCTGGTTAAAAAGATCACATGGATATATCCTCGCATCCATCATCTCAGTATCATATGGATATATTTTCACATCTAGCATGTGGATTGGTATTGCAGGATAAATTTAAAGTGTTCACATATAGAGTTTGCACTTCAATAATTTTGGAATAATATTGAACTCTACTAATTCCAAAATCTCAGAAACCCTCTTCCTCTGAGGAGAGGGTGAGGAATATTATTTCCTTTGTGGAGTTGTCACTAAAATTTGGTCCTACAAAGCATTTATTTTTTATTTTTTTTGTTTCACATCTTTTCAACATGAGAAATTTGACAAATTTTAACAATGGGAGTGTTGATTTTCTCATGGAAGTATTGATATGTAATAAAAATTTGATCTCATCTATCATTGAATTTTTTATGGGTGATAAATATTTGAGCTCATGGCTTTGTTTACACTTATGATGGTGAATTGTTATATAAACTGAATTTCTTTTTAATCATTCATGTACATGTGTGAACTCAATTTACACTTACCATGACTAATTGTTTTATAAACTCGTTTTTTTTAATTATTATAAAAAATACTTTAAAAATCTATAAATTAATATTATATAATTTTTATAATAATATTTTTTTTTAATCATTATAAAATTATTTTAAAAATCGAAGATACTTTGTAAGCTAATATGTTAAACTTTTTTAGGTCTGCAACTAGGGTTTAGCGCCTCCCTGTGGCCCTATTCTGCGAAGCCATACTCTTCGCCCCGCTGGGGCTCATGAATCGCAAGGAGGGGGAGCTGCCGGGCGCCTCCTATAGCCGAATAACTGCAAATGGTAGTCCCACAGAAGGCCCGAAGCGACCGACATTTGAGCCGCCTCCAAACCTACCCACGGAGCTCCTGGAGGAAGGAACTTTCAAATACCGAGAAATGGATATAGATCCAGGAAAGGAGACAGTCCAAGCCTGCGCGTCAACCCCATGGGTGCCGGGTAAGTGCATTCCACAAGCTCCACAGGCATCGAAATATGTCATTAGCTCACCACGAATAGAAGAGCAGAAGCAATACATGAGGGACTACGCCTTGGTGGGTAAATTCCTAGGGCTTTGGCCTTCGGAGCGAGATTTAATCAAATGCATACAATACTGGTGGAAGCCGAGAGGGCATTACGAACTGCAACTAGGTTCCAAGGGTTTCTTCACCATTATCTTCCACAACCTGGAGGACCGTAATCGCATCTTTGATGGAGGGCCATATTTCTATAATTCGGCACGACTCTTCTTAAGATTCTGGACCGAGAAGTTCAGCCCCGAAAATGAATACTTTACCCATGCACCGGTCTGGCTCAGATTGTACTCCCTGCCCCAGGAGTTCTGGTTAGAAGAAGTTTTGGTCGGCATTGGGAACACCATAGGCATTTATGTCAAATCCTCAGAGGCCACTAAGCAGCGGCGCTATACCTCTTATGCGAGAATCTGTGTATATCTCAACATTGCTAAACCGCTCCCGGGATCCATCACGCTGGAGTATGATGACGAGGAATGGTCTCAAACCATCGACTACGAGCATATTCCATTTTGCTGCAGGAAATGCCATGAGCATGGTCACCTCTTCAGAGAATGCCCACTCAACATGGCTCCAAAAGAAGGTAACCCAGAAAGCGACAAGGACAAGGATAGTTTTGTGCAACTAGCGGGGAAAATGTGTCAAGGAGGAAGGAAACCACCGGCTCAGGTAAGAAAAGATCCTTCAACTAGTAATAAGTTTTCCATATTGCAGGACCAAACAGAAGACCCCATAAATCAAGCAAACCCCATTGAACCCTCTTCGGGCAATGTACCTCAATCTACCAGTCAAGGAACAGAACGATAAAGCCAGGGCCAGGAGCCTGACCTAGCCCACCATGACACGGCTCTGGATGTGCAAAAGATAGAAGAAGGGGAGGTGGATATGGAGCTAGAAGAGCAAGACCTGGCTGGGGTGGATCTGGAGCACCTCGAACATGCCTATCGGCAACAAAAGCTCTATACAATACCCAGAGATCAACTATGGAAGGTCCACAAAGTTTTCCTCAACTCCTCAGCTGGGTCCTCAGCCCGCGCCAATAAAGGCCTCGGAATCCAGGGCAGTCAATCAAAAAACCCAACCAAAACCCAGAAGGATGAAAAGAAAAGAGGTTGTAAGTCCACCAACAAACTCATATAAGAAATAGGAAACTTTATGGTAAACTCAGGACAAATTAACCTGATCTCGGACAACTTCCCTCCCCTCCCCACTCCCTCGTCATCATGAAGATCATTACCTGGAACATCAGAGGCCTCAATGGATGTAGCAAGCAAAAATTGCTACAGGATCTGATAATAGCAGAAAAACCAGAAATTGTACTCCTACAGGAAACAAAATGCACTTCAGAAGACATAGACAAGCTTCTACCCTACTGCTGGAAACAAGGGACGACAATAGCTATTGACGCCATAGGAACAGTTGGAGGTCTGGCTGTACTTTGGAACACCAATGCCGTACTTTTGGAAAATTTCATCACTACCAGATGGTCCATCACAGCTGATTACAGGCTTATAGGCTCAAATAGGCTTGGAAATCTGACCAATGTCTACGGCCCAGCCAGCCCAAGGGATAAGCAGATCTTCCTCAGAAGCCTGCGTTATGTCGCCAGCCTAGTACGCAACAAAAACTGGGTAACTGGTGGCGACTTCAACATCATTTGTAGCCTGGCGGAAAAAGAGGAGGATCAAGGCGCCTAGACAGGGACTCCGATGACTTCAATGCTCTCATAGAGGAGCTTCACCTAATTGATTTGGACACCAACAATGGCTTGCACACTTGGACAAATAGAAGAACCGGCATACACCAAATTGCCTATAAGCTGGACAGATTCCTGATATCCGAATCTCTTATGATGGAGGGCACCGTAATGGAATTGGATATCCTAAACTTCTCTGGGTCAGATCACTAGCCCTTACAACTAAGACTGGATATCCCAGCTACTCCCGGTAAGAAACCATTTAGATTTGAGAAATTCTGGCTATACCACCCGGATTTCCAAGAAAACATCCAAGCTTGGTGGAGGGAGGCAGCGGTTCCCGATGGATCCAAAATGTACAAATTTCAGCAAAAGTTAAAGAATCTCAAGCAGACTCTCAAACTCTGGAACCAGAACACGTTTGGCAACATTTTTGACGCTCAAAAACAGCTCTCGGCGTAATTGGAAGCAGTTAAACATCAAATCAGACTACAAGGATTCACAAATGAGCTTAAAGCTTAGGAAATGAATTTGAATCAACAGCTCGAAGTCAGGCGAAAGCAAGAAGAAACATTATGGAAACAGAAATCGCGGGTGCATTGGCTTAAGGAAGGGGAGCGCAACACCAAATTCTTTCATAGGACTGTCATCCAAAGAAGGCACTCCAACAAGATCACACATCTCATCTCAAACGATGGGGACGTGGTACACTTCCATGAGGACATGGAAAATACCTTGATAAGTCACTTTCAAAACCTCCTCACGGAACCCTGGGCAGATAGACAGGAAGCAATCAACAAGGTCACCCGGCATGTGCCCTCCCTCGTCACCCCGGAGAAAAACGCAAGCCTTCTCCGACCAATAACAATCGAGGAAGTCGACCAAGCACTTCAGGAGACCCCTAAGGATAAGGCCCCAGGCCCAGACAGTTTCACAAGTGACTTCTTCCACCATTGATGGCCGCTGATTAGAACAAAAGTTTGGGAAATTATAGAGGATTCCTGAGCCTCTGGTCAGATCCTCCAGGCTCTGAATGCCACATTCATAACCTTAATTCCCAAAGAGGGGTAGGCAAACCACCCCAAGCAGTTCAGGCCGATAGAGTTATGTAATGTCATTTACAAGCTTCTAACAAAAGTAATAGCAAGGAGACTCAAGCCCATATTACTTACAATAATATCCCCAGATAAATCGGGCTATGTTGAGGGCAGACAAATCCTAGATAGCGTTATCCTAGCCCATGAGGTGATCCACTCTCTGTAGAAGACCAAGACCCCAGGTATGCTTCTTAAATTAGACCTCTCTAAAGCTTTCGACAAGATTAGCTGGGATTACATGCGAGCAATGCTTCTAGCATTCGACTTTGATCAGTGCTGGGAAACCTGGATTATGAATCTAACTTCTCCAGCCTTTTTCTCTCTTCTTGTCAATGGTGTCCCATTGAGGCCCTTCTCCCCCTCCAGAGGGATCAGGCAAGGAGATCGCCTCTCTCCGTTTCTGTTCATTATAATGGCCAAAGGCCTTAGTAGATCCATCCACGCAACTATTGAAAGCAAACTTCTAACATGTCTTCCCCTGCACGACATTTCCCCTCCTATCTCGCACAACCAGTTTGTTGACGACACCCTCCTGATGGGTAGCCCCACAATCCAGGAAGCCAGCTCCATCTCGGATTTCCTTCAAACCTTCTCGGACGCCTCGGGGCTAGACTGCAACAAGGATAAATCCCAAGTCTTCTTCTTCAACACCCCCATTCCAGTCCAGCGCCACATCTCTAGCCTCCTTGGTTTCAACCGAAGCTCCCTTCCGTCCAAATACCTTGGCATTCCCCTGATCGACAATGCGCTCCGGAACTCTTCTTGGGAGCACCTCTTATCCTCTTTCACCAAAAGACTAGCCTCTTGGACCTTTCGAGCTCTAAACCTACCCAGCCGCCTCATTCTTCTCCAGGCCGTCCTCCAGGCTCTCCCGATCTATTCCTTCTCTGCTTTGGCTGCCCCAAAGTTTCTCCTCACCACTATCAAATGCCTGCAAAGAAACTTCATCTGGCAAGGCCTCAACACAGGAAAGAAAATATCTTTGGTCAGTTGGGACAAACTCTGTCGACCCAAGGAACAAGGCGGCTTGGGTTTGAGAGACCCCTTCATCATGAATAAGGTGCTAAGTGCCAAAATTTTGTGGCATTGGCTAAAAATCCCCAAGGACCTTTGGGCCCGACTCTGGAGGAAGAAATATGCTCCAAATGTGGCAGAAAAGAACCTCATCCATTGGAATGAGGATATCCCGGGCTCCTTAATATGGACAACAGCTAGGTAGAATCGACAACTGGTATCCGCGCATGCCTTCTGGGAAATCAGGAATGGAAAAATGGCCCTCTTCTGGAAAGATTCTTGGCAACAATGGCCGGTTCTGAGTAAGGAGGAATGGGCCCATGAAATCTGCACTCAAACCACTTGGGCATGCCTGAAAAAAGTAGCTGACTACTGGCAGGACAGCCCCCAGGAAAACACGTGGCACCGATGGCACCTGGACAGGGAAAACATCGAGCTGGAGGCAGGCGTGGATCTAGAACCCTGGCACGAAGAGATGATGAAACATAAAATCGCCAAAAAAGCAGGAGAGGACATCTTAAGGTGGGGATACAGACCAAGGGGAACCTTCAGCACTGGGGAAGCTTACCAGCTCAAAGCGCCTGCAAACCCTCTCCCTAACGCGAAAGTGTGGTGCAAGCTATGGAGTCTTAAGCACTAGCCAAAAATCACCCTCTTCCTCTGGCTTGTCACTCACTCCAGCATCCTAACTTGGGATAACCTTTCGAAAAGAGGATTCGTTGGTCCCTCTATATGCTTACAATGTGGAGAGGCAGAGGAAACAATGAACCATCTTCTCAACTCCTTCCATTATACCACTCAAATATGGGATCAAGCAGAAATTATTATGTGCACCTCAGACCGCAACAGAGATAGCATCCTGGCAACCATCACAAACTGGAGGGACCAAGATTTCCGCTCTCCCCTCCTCAATCGTGTTTGGAAACTCCTACCGGGCTTTCTTTTATGGCAAACCTGGAAAGAAAGGAATAGAAGAACTTTCAAAGGCTTGGCCCTCCCCTGGCAACACTGCTGGCATCAGTGCTATCGTAACATCTTGGAGACCCTCCCTCTTCAGCCATGACCTGATGAGATCAAGAACAGCAACCCAGACAAACTCCCCATCATTCGGTTTTGGACTCCACCCTCTCCCCTTCAGGCTCGGCCTTCTCCTAACCCGCCCCCTCCCCCCAGCAGCCCTTCCTTTTGGTCTCCTCCCCCAGAAGGTTTTATCAAGCTTAACTTTGATGGGGCCTCTAAGGGAAATCCCGGACCTGCAGGCTATGGAATTGTCCTCCGCGACACCCTCAGGCACATCCTTCTCATCAGTGCAGGCCCCATAGGCCACTCCACGAACAATGTAGCAGAACTGAGGGGTCTCACTAGGGGAATCCAAATAGCCATTGAAAGCAACTTCACTAAGATAGTCGTTGAGGGCAACTCCTTAATCATTATCAACTTACTGCGGAAAATCATAAACGGAGCCAACCCGGATAAAATATCGCCCAACTGGAGACTCTTACATGGATTGCAGACCATCACTGATTCTCTACGTCTAGGGCTGACCATCATCCCATCCCACGTCAGAAGGCAGGCGAATCAAGTGGCGGACGACCTGGCAAATATAGGCATCAACTGGAGCGATTCAGAACTCCTCTGTAACTCAGCCTTGGAACCTGATCATCCAATTCTTCAGCAATGCATTCGCCAAGCTAGGGCGACGGATGCTCCCCCGGATGGGGTGTTAACGGGGAACACGTGGAGTATAACAGAGGGGGGCATATGCCAATGGGGCACAGAGCCATGTGACAGGCTCGTGCCGCCGTCTGCCACCCTCCCGCAGCATTAAACCACCCTTATTGCGATGGGAAGGGTTGTTAATGCTCACACTCGACCTTTGTATTGTATTATGGCGCTGTTACTCGACTCTATTCATTATCTCTGTTGGTGGTTTTTTGGGCCTCCCCCTTCGCAGCCATGCCCATCCTCTGACTGTGCTCACTGGCCCTCAGCGACTTCTATCTTCACGCAGCCCGGCGACCACAGTTCTGCGCAACTCATGCCTAAGCATAAAAAACGTCCACGAGGGAGGCCACGGCGGGGCTCTCCCTGGAAACTGCGTCGGCCCTCCATCTCTTCGAATGCTTCACCACCCACTGATTCTTCCATCCACTCCCAGGCCGAGCCCCATAGCTCTTCTTCTCTCAACCCGCCGACCATGAATTTCAATTGCTTGGAACTGGTTCCGCGCCTACCCAGCTCTTCCCTGCGCTTCCTCCCTGCTCCATCGGTGATTGAACCAATCCACCCTCCAAGCCCGACATTCCCTAGAGACATAGGAGCCAACCAACCTCCTCCTCCGAGGAAGACTGGGCAATCTGACCCCCCCACCCCCGAATCCACAAACAACGAGCATCTGAAAGACAAGGTGGCCATTCTCTATGGCCTTGTCTTCGAACTCCGCCAGGGGGTGGATGACTTGCATTTCAGGCTGCAACTCACCAACGACAAGGTGTCGCTTTTTCTACAGCTTCTATCCTCCCTAAACGAAGTGGTTCTTTCACCCCCGGAAGGAGAAACCTCCAGGCAACATCCCGTAGCAGAAGCCAAAGAAGGAAATGACATGGGGAGCGTGAGGACAACTGGGGATACCACAATGCAATGGGAAGCTACTTCAGGCGAGGATACGACAAAGCAGAGTGCAGCAGGGTCGAGACCGGAACAAAGTGGGAATGCGACTAGGGAAGCGGAGGATAGCGTGAGGAACGACCCGGGTGCCGCGACCACGAAGCAGGACGAGAGGCAGTGGGGAGACGGGATGGCAATTGTCGAAGAGGAACCATGGCCAGGGGATCCCAATGCCACCTGGCCGGGTTACGCGCTCGGTGTCTAGACTTATTACATGTCCGAAGACGAGTCAGTCAGGTTTTCCTTGTTATGGTTGTCCAAGCTGTCTTAGACATTGATTTTTTTATGATTTATAGCTAGGCACATGCTGACTAATCTGCTGACTGGGCTGGTTTCCCCTCTGTTGGGGAAGCCCAGTAATTACAGCAAGACTATCTATGTATTTTGAAACTTTTTTTGCCTCTAGCAGGAACTTAATAAATTAAACCTCTTACTTAAAAAAAAAAAAAAATTTTAAAATCCATAAATCAATATTATATAATTTTTATAATAATAAAATTACTAATAGTGAGAGTTCATACCATGTTAGTTTAAATATTTTCATATTTAATAATTAAATGGATGAAATGCTTTGCAATTGAAATTAAAATGTCTCTTTTATTAATTTATATCTTTTCAACATCAATATATTTATTTATAAAATTTTAATTTACCAAGAAATAATATGCCATGGGTTTTTTTTAGAGATATATTACTCATGATTTTAGTTGTATATAGAGTTGTCCTTTCTATGATTCTTAATTTAATAATTTCTATGTTGTGGGAATTTATACATAATTATTTTCTATTAAATTTATAGTTAAAATTATAAAACTTTTTCCATACCTTCATATTATATTAGTTTAAATATTTTTTTATTTAATAATTAAATGGATGAAATGCTTTGCAATTGAAATTAGAGTGTCTCTTTTATTAATTTAGATCTTTTCAACATCAATATACTTATTTTTAAAATTTCAATTTACCAAGAAATAATATACCATGGACTTTTTTAGAAATATATTACTCATCTTAGTTGTATATAGAGTTTTTCTTTCTATGATTCTTAATTTAATAATTTCTATATTGTGGGAATTTATACATAATTATTTTCTATTAAAATTATAGTTAAAATTATAAAACTTTTTTCATGTCTTTAGTTTAAATTGTAGTGTTTCTTTTATTAATTTAGATTTATTCAACATTAATATATCTATTTATAAAATTTCAATTTATCAAAATGCAATATACCACGAACTCTTGAAATATATTATTGATAATCTTAATTTCATAAATTAAAATATTTTGTAAATTTCAAAATCATAAAATTTCAATTTATCAAAACTCAATATACCATGAATTCTTGAAATATATTCTTGATGATATTAATTTCATAAATTGAAATATTTTACAAATTTCAACACATATTGTAGGGACATTTTCACCTCATAACTCTTATTAATTATGACCATCGATATCTACAACCATTATTGTTTTAAGTACAAGAATTCATATATAATTACATGGTATCAAAACTCAATATACCATGAATTCTTGAAATATATTCTTGACGATATTAATTTCATAAATTGAAATATTTTACAAATTTCAACACATATTGTATGGACATTTTCACCTCATAACTCTTATTCATTATGACCATCGATATCTACAACCATTATTGTTTTAAGTACAAGAATTCATATATAATTACATGGATATAGTAACACTGAAGGTGAAAAATCTTTCTATTATTCTATTAAAATGACAACTAAGTAAAGTTTTTTTTTAAGAAAATTAAACCATCCATTAAAAAGATAAACAATCCTTTTGCTAAAACCATCCATGAGAAACCTAAACAATCCTTTTGCATAAAGTATATTTGATTTTCCATGGAAACTATTTTTATTACATATTTTATATTTATTATAATTTGATTTTCAACCCACATTAATATAAGAATTACAATTATACATTTTTATTCAAGGCAGGGACTAGACACTACGTGGCCATCTCTCTTGTTTTCTGAAAATAATGGAACCTTCCGAAAAACCAACCTGTGGACTGATAATCAGCCGTCAAACTAGCTTGTCCGTTCAGAAAACGCATACTGTTGTTGGAGGGACTCATGATGTATGACAACATAGAAGCACTGGTATAAAATCTCAATACCTTCTCTGACAAGCTATATCTTCAGTCATTGAAGTACAAATCTCAATTTTACCGCCAACGGAGACTGAGAGACATTATTCTCTGAGAGATTTCGTTCTATCTGCTCTGCTCTGCATACTGGATTTCATTTGAATCACCTGCACTCTCAACCTCCCTGTAAAGTTGAAGTGCCTTCTTCTGCATCAGTTTAAACGTATGGAGAAACCCATTATTCCTGGAAGGTGTCAAGCTCTGCGTACAACCCAACATCTGAATAAAATCCGGTGTGAGACCAACGATTTGAGCAGGCGAGCACCCTGAGAGCCCTTCAACCAAAAGAGCAGCCATGCCTCTTGCCAGACCAGAATCAGAATCCGCTTCATAGTACACGTTCTTGTCATCTATGAACGCCCTCACACACACCTGGGACGCACACCCTTCAACTTTGTTCTCCCTGCTTTTAAATTCTTTATCCAGGGGCTTCATATTTTTCCCATACTGCAAGACTTGCTTTGAATTTTGAACGAGTTTCGGGCACTTCCTCGAACAGTTTTACAATATTCTGGAGATTCGGTGGAACCTCTTCAACTGCTTGTAGGCAGACGATTCTGTGGGCAGGAGATACTGCTGGTATTGATTGTTTTCTGAAGATGGGTTTTCTGAGGGTTACAGAAAAGGAATTGGATCTACGCAGCTTAAGGGGGCAACTGACATTGGGATTGTAGGCAACGCAGCCACAAAATGGGAAATCGCCATTGATTTTGAATCGTTAGATAGATAGGAGTATTCCATCCTATTTATAGAATCACAAAAGTTGGTATTACTCGGATTTACATATTCTCTTTAAAGATTGATATAGACAAACTTGGTCAGCGACTATATTCAACAACGAGGGGTAATGCAGGTAGTCAATGGCTATATTCAAAGCAAGGTAAACGTGTTCAGTGCTTTTAAATAATAATTAAGCTGAAACGGGTACACATTTATTGATAATGGGTACATTTAATAGGTTTTTAGTACTCAGTTTTGTATGTACAAAATTAAATATTATGGTGGTTAGCTGATTGCCAAGTCTGAGTGATTAACAAAGATTAAAGTTTTGTTACAGAGTGAAGAGATGTGAATGTGGAAAGCAACCATTTAATATTTACCAATTTACCAGTCTGAATAATTCTAAAGCTGATAGGTTTGGTAATGTCGTGCCATGTGCAGCTTTAAGTTTCATTTTATAATTTTAAAGCTGACAGATTTGATAATGTCGTGACATGTGTAACTGTGCGTTTCATTTTATGACCACATTTCATTTTCTGATCACGTTACATTTTCTAAACCAACCTAAACTTTTAGGCATTCACCAGCCACGAGTTTAAGCTGTGCTAGTTTACATTACACTGTATATCTCAAACTGTATATCTCAAATACTGCAAAATTTCCACAACATAAACAGAAAGCTAAAAAATTAAGCTGTGCTAGTTTACATGACACTGTATATCTTAAATACTGCAAAATTTCCACAACATAAACAGAAAGCTAAAGAATTAAGTACAGAACTTGACGATTATCATATGAGGATACTTTACAAATGCGCAACGCAAACAGAAACGTAAAACATTAAAATAGAGAACTTGAGGATTAGCATGCAGGAAAATTCTATATTAGAAAGGAAATTTTCAAACAACTACTAACGCTGCAGGAACTTAAATGATTGACATAAAAAGCTTGGTCAGTGACTGTAATCAACAACGAGGGGTAATGTAATTCGTCAACGATAATATTTAATGCATGCCAAACCTATCCAGTACATGCAAAGAATAATTTACTTGGCACGGCCTCTTTTAAATACTACAGAATTTCCACAACGATCAACACAAACAGATCATGCAATATTTGACAAAGTCATTTGAGCATTATATGCTATATTTAACAAAAGAATGGTTTATCTGTTCTACGTGTTAGATCATCTGGAATCATATATTTTGATTGATTTTGATTGGAATCATATATTTTGATTGATTTATTATTATTTTTAAGTGGTGGAATCTGCAACAGAACTGGTCTTGGCTCAATGTGCCATATGTCCCTTCCACAAACACGAGTATATCTGGGGATTTGAACACAAAACATCATAGAACTTTAATGTTTATATCTAAATAAAAATATATTTTTTATAATTATCTTATACTTTTTATAATTATCTCCACCTTAAGATTATAAGTTTGATTAATAAATTATAACTACCATGAAATTTTTTATAATTATCTTATACTTTTTATAATTATCTCCACCTTAAGATTATAAGTTTGATTAATAAATTATAACTACCATGAAATTTTAAGATGTTTGATTAATAAATTATAACTACCATGAATTTTAAGATGTTCGACAAGTAATATTTATGATAATCATTAATTATTTACATTTTAAATGATTAAATTATTTTTTGTTTGTTAATATATATCTAGATATTAAAATGATTTAATTTTGTTTTTACAATTCTAAATTAAAAATAAAAAATAAAAAAAATTATTGGATAGTTTTATTATTTAAATTTTACAATTTTATTAATCTAAAATATTTTTATCAAACTTTATATTAAAAATATCAATTTTCCTTCATACTATCCATGTTGTTAGACAATATATCATCATGTACATGACGATCTTTGCATCATATTATTGAGCTTAAAGGCTTTTTTTACAACTTCTTATGAGAGAGATGTGTAATTTCTTCAGTAAAATAATTCTATACCAATTATATATATATATAGACAGAGTCACACAAATATGTGTAATTCCTTCAATGTTTAATATAATTTCAATGTGAGTCATAAATAAATTATTTCAACTTTCACTTATTTAAAAAAAAATTATATCAACTTTATATATAGGGAGAAAGAATATGAAAGGAAAAAAATTCATTTGAATAGTAAGATGAGTATGAGAGAGGTGTGTTATTTCTTCGAATTTTATACTTTAAAAAAAGGTTTACATCTCAAGTGATTTGATGCATGATTTGATGCATCTCTGCTCATAATAAATTGGAAGTTAAAATGGATCTACCTTAATATGATAACAAATCTAAACACCACATAATTTGAAAAATGAAACTATACCAAATCAATATCAATACTATTCATGTTACTACACAATATAGTACCATGTAAATGATTATCCTTGCATCATATTATATGCTATCAATTCCACATAACAAATGTATATACACCAAAATTTTCAATTAGTTTGACAAATGAAGATGCACCAAATCATTTCAAATAATTTAACAAATGAAGATATAATTCAACTAGGCTAAAAAGTCGTACGATCGAATCTCGTGAGCCAAATCTGACTATGGGGATTCATGTTATGATCATTGGCAATATGGTAGCAGTAGCCTGCTGGTATAAAGGATAAAACAATCAGATGTCTCCATTAAAGGTCGGTTAAGAAGTCGTATGACCGAATCTCGTGAGCCAACATCTGACTCAAATGTATTCTCAAGGCTAAGATTTTGTTTGCATTGACTGATAGGACGATAATAGAAGTTATTGATTATTGATTTACGTTCCAGGTGTGTTGCACCTAACAAGCAGTTTCTCAATCTCAAATGTTGTGGAAGACCGAAATGATAAGCATAGGAGTGATTCACGATGTATTCTCTTTCACAGAACGTTTTCCAATCTTCGTCATAGCAGAGCGAAATATATAGCAACTGAATACGAAGTTTCCAACGTTTCCAGCAGTGATGGTAAATCTTTCTCGACTCCATCTATACACAAACTATCATAACCTCCATAGAAAAACTATGGAGGATTTGGGTGTAGTGAGAGGCGAAGAACATTTACTGTTAATTGTTAGGGAAGTATGGAGGATAAGTATAACTTTGTACAATTTGGTGATTTTTTTGGATTTTAAGGTTAAGAATATATTTTTGAATGTTATATATTCAAATTTAGAGGAGTAGGGTATGTACATTTTTTAAAATTTTAGGAAGAGATTTTTTTAAACTTTAAGATGGAATAGTCCAATAACTTTGTTCTTCTAGCTATTAGTTGAATTCATCAATCCTAACCAATGAATTTATTAAGTGGACTAAAATAATTGTAAAATGGAACCAAGAATAAGATATGTACACTTTTTAAACTTTAAGATGAGATGGTCCAATAGCTTTGTTCATTTCCCTATCAGTTAAACTCATCATTCCTCACCAATAACTTCATTAAATGGACTAAAATAATAGTAAAATGAGACAAAGTTATATGTCTTATGATTACATACTAACTCAACTTTACTTTCACTTATTGATTTGTATCATTTAAATCCTTAGCCTAGCTAAAGACATAAGTCAAATGCATAAAGAGAAAAAGTCACTCCATAGATCACTTGGCAAAGTATATCTATATATATATATATATATATATATATATATATATATATATATATATATATATATATATATATAT
>ML789100.1:466599-506657 GCA_009831015.1 Picea engelmannii | reverse complement strand
ATATGGATCATTAAATTCCATGTCTAGACACCCAATGGAGTGTGCCAAGGAGGAGAACATATCCTAGCCATAGGATCCGGGCACGAAGGATCAACAAGCGTTGGATCCAAGTAAGTGCATGAGACTTTAACCCTTTTTAAGTGAAAGGAGTGAGGACTCGTCGAAGTCCTGAGGTTTTGGAGTGAATCAGAACCATCCATCATCCAGAGGGATAGGTGGTGAAAAATAAGAGAGTTCGAGAGGAAGAAATTCAGAGAGATTGGCCTGGAGCAAAGAGAAAAATACGTGAAGTTGAAAAGAGCGAAGAGATTTGGACCGTTGGATCCAGAAGGGATGCATGGCGGGAGATCCTACATCCTAGAGGAGCAAGTGTATAAGAGTTGGGATAAATACTGAAGAGTTGCAAGCCAAAGTAGATCTGATTCGTCCAAGCCAAAGAGACAGGTGTTACTAGATCCTGCACTCCGGAGCATAAGAATTTCAGAGGAATTGGAGAGTGGAGGTGCGAGGACTTGCGAAGGTCGGAGTCCCAAAGTCATCCCATTCGTCCATTGGAGAAGGATGCGTGGGATAATATTTTCCACTTCGGAGAAGAGTTACTCCAGGAGAACAACGAATTGGGTGGAGCCAAAACTCTCGAAGGCTGAAGAGTCGGGGTCCATCTAGGTCGCCCATCGTAATTGGATAGGTGTCAGCAGATTATGAACTTCAGAGACTTAGAATTCCATAGGTCTTGTGAGAGGTGGTTCGAAACTTTCTGAAGTGCTGGAGCCTGAATTTACTGTGGATTGTTGATCCCAAAGGAGAGCATGGATCGTTGATCTACGAGGGGATGCATGGAGAATAGAGATTCACTCTGTTGGAAAGCTACTTCGGATTATTTGTGGAGTGTGCATGTAGATTCGACTGAAGCCTGAATTCCAAAGAAAGAGACTGAGTCGTTGATCTCGGAAAGGAACGAGGACCGTTGATCCTATTTATGGGGTTTTAGAGGATTGTGATTCCAGAAGAAGTTGTCGCAGTGTGAAGTGAGAACGTCGAGAGTCTGAAGCTTTGAAGTGCCCTTTGAATAGGCGCTTGGTCATAGTTTGAGGTCATATGAAGGAAGAGGGGCCTAGCATAAGGAGCTAGCACCTGTTATTTCAAATAGGGAACAAGGGCTTAGTAGGAGAATGTGGGTTTCATAGAACCCGTGCCTTCGGAAAAAAGGGGCATGTGTAAAGTGGTTTTGGGTTCCAGCAGGGGTCCGAAGAGCCGATTCAGCTCGGTGTTTTGAAAAGATCCTACATCGAGAGTTTGTGCAACCCCTGGGAGAGAAGCGGGGATGCATCAAGTGATATGAGAGCATGTTTCTTATTTCAGGTAGCAGGCAGGAGACAAAGGAAATTGCTTGATACCATCAAGTGGTATCAGAGCCACAAAATTAATTTTTGTAGGAAAAGGAGATAAAGGAGATAGCACGACAACATCAAGTAGTATCAGAGGTTTAATTTCTCCTATAGATAGCAGGTGAAGGAAGGGAGAGTGTTGATTCTCTGTGGGTGATTTCTTGCAAGAGTGCAGGAGCCAAGCAGACAACCAGGTGGGTTGTAGGAGAAGATGGAGACACTCTTAGTTGCAGAGTAGACAACAGACAACCAGGAGGGTTGAAGTCAGAGGAGAAAAAATGGCTACTGAAGGCCATAGGTGTGGTCAAGGCAAGGACCGCCAACATAAAAGTATGGCAGAAATGGATAAAGAGCTCGAGAAAATTAGAGCGAAGATCGATAGGCTAATGCTAAAGATGCAGCAAGAGGCACAAGTACATTGGAGGTACGAGTGGCCCATGAAGTAGAGAGAAAGATGGCATGTTCAGAAGTTGTTGGCCAAAAGGTAGTGCCAAGAGTTGAAGAAGTGGTTGAGGCATGATGAAACCCTCGGTGACACAGAGGAGGAGTTGGTTTTTCATCTATGAGCCAAAGGTTGGAGAAAACCTTAGTGATGAGGACAAGAGATCAGCAATTGATCTCATAGTCTACCAGGAGGGAAGTGATAAAAATTCAGATTGCCAGGTGAGAAATGAGATGAGATCAGTTGATCTCATAGACTTTGAGGAGGGTAGAGGAGAAATCCCATATTTCCAGGTGGGCAAGGGAGAAGAGAGGAGACTATATGAAAGTCTCATGAACTTAGCTGAGAGTTTAGATCAACAATGAGAGTTTATGGAGGAGGATAAGAGGAGTGTTTTGATCATTAGAGGAGTTCATATATTCATGCTAAGAAGCCCAGTTGAGGCCAGAGCATGTGTTACATATGTATCAACAGAAGCAAAACGAGTAGAGATTGTCATCATGGAGGAGAAGGAGCATGCACTGATGTCTGCCCCAACAGAAAAAGAGGAGCACACAATTGAGTTTCTCACTCAGTGGGAGATGGACTTGGAGATGATGGAGGATTGGTTGAACAATACAGGACTAGAGAAGGAACGCCAAGATGCAGTCATGTAGATTGAAGGAGAATGCCAGCCTGAGGAGCATCTGGAAGAAGCTGGAGTTGAACCAACACATGAAGATATGGCATAGGATAATCTATCAGAGGAGATAGCTGAGCATAAGCTTAGTGAGGATACTGCAGAATTGGAGTTTGCAGGAGAGTGGAAATTCAAGGCCACAAGAGATGAAGACAACATGTGGGATTAGGATGATCTACCCTTTTATCAGCATGAGGAAGTGCAGCAGGCCAGTCTACATGAAAGAAGAATCCAACTAGAAGAGAAGCTGGAAGAAGTGATAGAGGAAATCAGAGAGTTGATGTTGAGGTCAACAGAGGAGACTTCCAACAGGAGGAATCTTAACAAAGGGGGACTTGAAAGAGTAGTAGCAGTAGCAACAACATAACAGAGGAGCAGGAGGACAACTCTAAGGCAGAGTTTGGTATCTAGGGAGATTTCAACAATGGAGAAGAGGGAGCCATGAGTAGGAGCTCATGATTTTCCCAACAATGGAGTATGATGTAGGAGAATCACTCCACCTCAGCCAAGTTCTAGTTATTCAGCACATCAAAGCGCATTCAAGGAGTGGAGAGGCGCCAACCCTCTCATTTTTCCCTCAATTTTAAAAATTAAATGTAATTAAAAGAAAATTAAATGTTGTAAGGATTGAGTAGAGTCGATTCATGCCTTTGTACAAAAAGTAGTTTAAGTCACCTTTATTAGTCCTGATTTGGAAATATCTTGAGCATTGCCTCAGGTCTGATAAAGTAAATGTTCATTCAATGTAATAAGCCTCAGTAGTTAGGCGTTGTAATGGTGATTAGACACCACTAGAGTAGTTGGAGGGAAAGGATCATTGAGCCCCTATTGTATAAAGAATTGTAACATATGACGAGTAGAGGCTGCTGAAAGTTGAGAGAGAATCATTGTAAGCCAAGGAGAGAGAGTCAAGACTCAGTTGCAGTCCAGGATTTTGTACACATTGTAAACAGACATTCGTATTAATACAAGGAGCAGTTTTTTCTGCATGAGATTCTTTGTGTGTTTACCTGTTTTTTAGGAATGTAATCTCTATGTGTTTAGGAATGTATGACGTAGATGTGTATGATAGGTTTCCATCTATAGGGATAGATATAATTCTTTATTTGTGATTTTGTTGGCTTATTTATGGGTTCTTTAGGTTGTGCAAGGAGTGCACAACAAGGTATTGGAAAGTACGTGAGCCAACACAAAGAGTGTGTATCTGAATTATGTTTCGAATTCAGGAGAGAACGTTCTAGGTGGGCACACTAGAACATTAAAAACTCAAGGAGATCCTCAGAGTTACTGAATACTCTAGATGAAATACTATGCAGAGAAATCATAGTCGAAGTTGTTGAATACTTTGAAAGACTCAGCCAGGTGGGAATTGAGCGAGTGCAAGGAGTGCACAAGGAGAACTCTGCTTCGATTTCTTGGAGAGAAGTGTGAGAGGAAGACACCACAAAGTTGTTAGATACTCTCTTGAATATCTTCCAGGAGGGCATTGAGCAGGTGCAAGTGTGCACAGATGAAATATGTTCTGAGTTCAGAGAAGCTAAGTGTTAGGAAGGACACCCCAAAGTTACCGAACACTCTGGAAATTTGTTGGAGGAGAGGTACCATGGAGTTGTTGAATACTCTGTATGGAAAGAATATTTGCAAGGAGTGCATTGAGCAAGCACATGGACTGTGCGAGAACTCTATTTCAAGTTCTGGGAGAAAGGTTTCCAATAGGTCACACCATAACGTTAAGACTTGGAGGAGAGTAAAGTATAAGTTTACATAGAGATAACAAGGAGTGCACGAGTGAATTATGAGAATTCATAACTCAAGGAGTGAAGTTGTGTAAAGAATGCACAGGACCAACACATTCTGAAGTGTTGGAGAATTTGAAGGAACCAGAGTTGTTGAACACTCTGGGGGGAAGAAGCTCTACAAACTGTGCATTGAGCAGATGCAAGGAGTGAATCAATGAACCTGAGAGAGATCAAGGTTTAGGAGGAAGACTCGTGCAAGGCATGCACTGGGCCAACACTTTTATCAGTGTTGAATAGGTCTGAGGATTTCAGACAGGAAAGCACAAGGAGTGTGCCAGATGTAAAGTATTTCAACTTCACAAAGCTCAGGAGGGATAGCTCCTTTGCGCACAAAATATCAATAAAGAGGGAAATAAAAGACCAAGAACCTTTAAGGTTTGAGCTTCAGAAAATCTCAAGAGGACGAGCGTTAAGTTCCAGGAGGGCACATAAATCCTTTGAAGGGGAGCAGAAGGGTCGAGACCCCCTTGGAATTCTGAGCAAGTGCACAAGCTCAGAAGTGGAATTACAAGTTTGCACGCAGAGCGCAAGGAGGTGCTAGAGACGAGGTCAAATTACATTGGCAGAAGCTCATAAGGGAGACAGCAAGGTGTGCGTCGAAGAAGAACTTACTTCAAGTTCGAAAGCTCAGAAGGAGGAGTGAAGTTGAGACCCAATAGTCGGGCTTGCAGGAGAAATCTCAAAGGCTGCAGCCTTTGACACTTACAAATTTTCCCAAATTCAGGAGAACAAAGAATCTCAGGAGGAGGAGCAACAATAGTCATTGGATCATCTGCAAGGAGAGGATATGGATCGTTAAATTCCATGTACAGACACCCAAAGGAGTGTCGAGGAGGAGAACAGATCCTAGCCATCGGATCTGGGCACGAAGGACCAACAGGCGTTGGATCCAGGTAAGTGCATGGGACTTTAACCCTTTTTATGTGCAAGGAATGAGAACTCATCGAAGTCTTGAAGTTCCAGATTGAATCAGAACCGTCCATCGTCTACAGGGACAAGTGGCAAAATATCAGAGAGATTGGCGTGGAGCAAAGAGAAAAATTCGCAAAGAGCGAAGAGCGAAGAGATATGGACCATTGGATCCAGAAGGGATGTGTGGCGAGATATCCTACATCCTAGAGGAGCGAGTGTAGAAGAGTTGGGAGAATTCCCGAAGAGACGGAAGCCGAAGCAAATCTGAGTCATCCAAGCCAAAGTGATAGGTTTTACTAGATTCTGCACTCTGGAGCATAATTACTTTGGAGGAATTGGAGAGTTGAGGTATGAGGAATTGCAAATATCAGAGTCTGAATTCATCCCAATCGTCCATTAGAGAAGGATGCATGGAAGAAGATCTGTCACTTCGAAGAAAAGTTACTACGTGATAACAACGAATTGGGTGGATCTAGAACTCCCGAAGGCCGAAGCGTCGGGGTCCATCTAGGTCGTCCATCGTAATTGGATGGGTGTCAACATATTGTGAACTTTGGAGATTTAGCATTCTGGAGGTCTTTTGAGAAGTGGTTCAGAACTTCCCGAAGTTACTATGGACCGTTGATCCCAAAGGAGAGCGTAGACCATTGATTTGCGAGGGGATGTGTGGAGAATGGAGGTTCACTCCCTTGGAAAGCCACTTCATAGGATTTGTGGAGTGTGCATGTGGATTCGGTTGAATCCCAAATTTCGAAGAAAGAGACTGAGTCGTCGATCTCGATGAGGAACGAGGACCGTTGATCTTGTTTCCAGGGTTTCAGAGGATTGTGACTCTTGAAGAAGTGGTCGCAGCGTGAAGTGAGAATGCTAGGAGTCCAAATCTCCAAAGCACCCTTTGAATAGGCGCTTGGTCATAATCTGAGGTCATATGAAGGATGAGGGTCCTAGCATAAGGAGCTAGAACCTCTAATTTCAAATAGGGAACAAGGGCTTAGCATGAGCGAGTGGGTTTCATAGAACTCGTGCCTTAGGGAAAAAGGGGTCTGTGTAAAGTGGTTTTGGGTTCCAATAGGGGCCCGAAGAGCCGATCCGGCTCAATGTTTTATGAATATCTTAGACCGAGAGGTTGCACAACCCCTATGAGAGAATGGGGGTTGCATCAGTGCATAAAGTTGAGGAGAAAGGACATAATTCTGTATAATTTGGCAAAGTGTTGTTTCTTTTATAAAATTTTGACTTAGATGATTTTGGTAAATAGCCAAGCATAAAGACAATGAGATAAGAACATAATTCTAAATAAATCAACAAAGTGCTTCTATAATGCATTTGAATTTTTTCATTTTGGTAACTAGCCAACTACCCACCAAATGGATAAAATAAGTACTTAAGGAGAGAACACCCTTATTGGATTTTAATATGGTATTCCTTACCTTACATACTAGCTTTCAATATGTTATGCCTCACCTTACTTACTTACTTACTATCTTTCAATCCATTACGTCTTAACTTAGTTAACTTACTTACTTGTTTTTGAGTATCTTACACCTTACACATGAAGTATTTCACTCACGTGAAGTAAGGAACATTGGAAATACCATTATGGACTTTATGCTATCTCTAGTTACCAAAATCATAGTAGTCAATTGAGTAACTAAAGTTCCTCTATATTCCTATTATAGATGTCTAATTGATCATCTTCATCCCTTGATCTCCCTATGGTTGATTGAGAAACTAAAAATTCCTCTCCCATTGGTTGAGTGACTAAAGGCCCTCGATCTCCCTCTCTCTTTGGTTGAGAAACTAAATGTTCCTCAATCTCCCTATTATAGATGGTTAGTTAAGCATTTGTGTTCCTCTCCCTTTTGTTGAGCAACTAAACACATTATAATCTCCCTACAATCAATCACGTAACCAAAAGTTCCTCAATATCCCTATTATTAAACAACAAATAATCTTCTTTCCTCAGTGTCTAAATACCCTCTCCATGGAATTTTCACTTTGAAGTATTCCATGAATATCTCTACTTTATTTATATTGTTTTGGGCTCATGAATATATCTACTTTATTTGTATTATTTTGGGCTCCATACTAATGCTATTTGATTCCATTTAGGTTTTTGTAGAGATTATGACTATTTTACACTTTAGAGATGTTATAAGGCACTGCATAACCAAACCCCTTGTTGTGACGATATCTCCTAATAATTTTTTCTCGCCATCTTTATGTTTTTTCTAAAAAATTACATGCACAAATTGTATTATTAAGAAGGAATCCTTGCTCTTACAAGTTGTTTTTTTTTTGTTAAATTCAATTCAAGTCCAACCCTTATATGAGCTAATGAGGGGAAACATACTCCAACAAAATTATAATCATGAGTTAATTTGCAAATGATCAATTGCACACACACCTTCACACCATGGGAGAGTAAGTGATAAGGGTTTTATAATATATTTTATCCATACCAGATCTATAGGGGCCCTAATATGTTTATCACTTTGAAGTGTTTCTATAACAAACAATTGGCCAAAAGTTTTTCTTCCACATTGAGAAATAGACAATAATTGTTTATATAATGTAATAAAAAAACTATCCCATTTTGGTAGCTAAGTATCTAAGTGCATAAGAATATTTAAACACTTGACCAATATGACTCTAACCTAATATCTCAAAATACATAACTTCATAATTGAGCATATTCAATCCTTGGTCTCCCTATGTTCAATTGAGCAACTAAAATTTCCTTAAGCTTCCTACCATAGATGATCAATATATTTATTCATCTCCCTTTAGTCGAGAAACTAAATGTACTTTTGATCTCCCAATGATCGAGTAAGAAAAATTTCTTCAATCTCCTTATTATAAATAATTTAAACAATTATCAATATATTTATTCATCTCCCTTTAGTCGAGAAACTAAATGTACTTTTGATCTCCCAATGATCGAGTAAGAAAAATTTCTTCAATCTCCTTATTATAAATAATTTAAACAATTGAGCATCTTCTTGATAGAGTGTCTAAAGACCCTCTCCTTCACATTTTCACTTTGAAATATTTCATAAATATCTGTATTTTTATTTATATTATGTTGGACTCCATGATAATGTTATTTAATATATTTTAAGTGTTTGTAAAGATAATGACTACTCTCCTTCACATTTTCACTTTGAAGTATTTCATGAATATTTTTATGCATATTATGTTGAATTCCATGATAATGCTTTTTAATATATTTTAAGTGTTTGTAAAAATAATGACTAGTCTCCTTCACATTTTTCACTTTGAAGTATTTCATGAATATTTCTATTTTTATTTATATTATGTTGGACTTCATGATAATGCTATTTAATATATTTTAAATGTTTGTAAAGATAATAACTATTTTACACTTTAGAAATGCTATAAGACACCACATAAACCCCTTGTTGACTATTTTACACTTTACAAATGCTATAAAACACCACATAAACCAAACCCCATTGCATAAACCAAACCTCCTTCTATTGTAATCTCATAATAATTTGACATATTTATGTTTATTCTATTCCTATTAGCTTGAAATCTCATGCATAAACTATATTATTAAGAAGGAAAACATGCTCTTACAAGGTTTCTTGTATGAGCAAATGAGGAGAAACATACCCCAAAAAAGTCTAATTATGAATTAGATTTAAATCTCTATGATCAATTGTAGACACACCTTCACCCCCGGGGAGAGTGGAAGGTGTGGAGTTGTTTAATACATTTCTTCCATACTAGGTCTGTAGGGGTCCAAATACTTTTAGCAATTTGAATTATTTCATAAATATCTTTACTTTATTAGTATGGCGATCTTTGGCTCGAAAGTTAACCATAGTTGATATCCTATTACTTGGTTCGTTTTGATGTATTACTTGGTGGGTTATTGATATTATGTAGTCTTTCCACAGTTTAGATCAAATTAGTATTATTAATATTATTTATATTTATTTAAACAAATTCTTTTATTATTTATAAAAAAAATTCATTCTAAATTTTCCAATTCTAATTCTAATTTGTGATTGATTCATTGTAACATGAAGTGACTATATTTCCCTTTGTGATTTGTTCATTGTAACATGATTAGTTCACTGTAACATGAAGTGACTACATTTCCGTGTATGGGATTTTATTTTTTAAAATTGTTAGAACCAAGAAATAATTTAAAAAAAACAATTTAAACAAACTTTTTATTGGCGGATTTGTAGGCTCTGACACTGCAAATTTTGGACAAGCACAATCTCTGCTTCAATAGAAGGCTTCAGGTCTTCAAGAAGGATCAGGTTTTTGGAAAAGTCCTTCAACGCGGCGAGGTGCATGGAGCCATCAATTCATGTCTGATTTTTCATTGCTTCAATGAATCCATATTTTCTGAGACGTAACCCCTCACTAGATCTGTATGTCCAATTACTGTGATCTTATTATCCAGGGCATCAATTTTTATAAAGTCCACACTTACAACCAATTCACAGAGCTTCCGAACTTTAATACAAATTATTCCATCATCATTTGAACAAATTATAAGTAAACCAAGAAGCTACCCTCAATTCCCACAAGCATCTTCATTGATCTCCGTTTGCATTTTTCTGCAAAGTTGCAGCACGATTTCTGCAAAGTTCCCATCACATAACTGCTTAAGAAATGAAACGAGAGATCGACAACCGTTGCTTACCTTAGATGATTGTCAGGAGTTGTTGCAGCGAACTACAGAATGCTTGTTGAAGATAAAGGTTGAAAGAGACAAACATAAGATTCTAGAATTTCTCGGTGGCCAGCAGTGTCTCAAATATGTCTCGTTTTGTAAGTAAATCATTACATGTTTCAATTCGAAACTAATTATTTCATTCACAATTTGAAATCGAAATTTATTAGTTAGTAAATTTAATATTGAGACCAGAACCCTAACAAAAGAAGTTTACAAATCTAGGAAACAAAAGAAGTTTACAAAATTTCTACTCTACTTTTGTGTCAATCATGGAAAAGGTTATTCATGGCAATTTCAGAAAAATTACAATGTCTTGCAGTCTTTTGGGATTTTTCAATTGGGTTGCCACTACAGCTCTCCACTACCTGGTCTTGCAACTTTTTGCTGCAATTTTTTTGCACGTAGTTGCTCTAGAAATTTTTATTGAATCCCAAACATAGTGGGAACTTGGAATCATGATGTGGTTCTTTTGTTGATTGCATCAGAAAATTTTAAATCTAGTATATAAAACCACTGAGAACGGTCATTAGCCGATGATACTAATTCTATGAAGTCAGTGTTCAAAAAAAAATCCATAGTTAATCACAATTTATTCAACCCACAAATCCTCCACCCTCTCATGGACTTTATTGTTTTCTTGTTTTTACTACATTAGGAATGACACTGAGCAGCTCGGAGGAGTCTTACGAAATTCCTTGGTGATTGAAGATTTTGTATCTTATGGAAAAGCGAAGAGTAATGTGTTGAGAACCAGAAGTATGGACTTGGAGGGCATTGTGACTGACAGATGAGAGGTTATAAGATTATTTTGATATTTTTTAAAGGTTGCACTGTCAGTCCAAACAATTGATCACCTCCTCCAAGAATTAAACTCAACCATCAGCAAAAACGTTTCTGGAATATTTTTGGTTTTCAATGCTTTTTTTAGGAATGTCTGGTGCTCTGTTGTTTATACATATATGAGCATAAACAAGCACGAGTAGATCAGATTTAAGGAAATTTAACCATGGACGGAGTCCATACCTTGTTAATGGAGGTAATACTGATAGTAAGGGAGGTATAGTCAACCGGGCATGGCCTGGTCGGAATGGAACTCCACAGCGATTTGGGAAGAATTTGTTGCCTAGTGTCTCCAATTCAAGAGATTTCAAGTTATAAAATAGAGTCCACGCCACTCTAGCTTTCCACTTAAATTTATTTAGTAATGATTAAAGGAGGCGCCAACGAAGACACTCTATGCTCAACTCCAAATACCCTAATTGCTCAAGTCTCGGCTAAGTTCCCAACAAATCAAATACCCTAATTTCTATAAAAGATTTTACACGCCATACTTCTTGGTAACTGAAAGTGAATCTCTAGACACCAGTGTATGTACGATTTTTCTCAGACGATTGCATAAGACCTGACAACTCCCACTGGAACAAGTTGCTCCTGCGCTACTCGCGGGCAGAACACTATTGCGGCCATGAACAAAACAATGCCCAGATTCTCCATGGGAGCGCGCCTCCCTGCAACAGGACATATTCCACTTAGAAAAGAGAACACAGGCACATAAAAGATTGATTTTATGATGGCATAGACAGAATATAGAAGATTGTGCTATGGGCACATCAATTCTTTCAGGTTTCATATTTCATATTGGCGTCAGCAGGAATCAAACCATAGAATCTCCAAGTAATAAACCTGGAAAATAGATACCTGGGACAACTCAAACCTGGAAAAAAGATACCTGGGACGACTCAATGCGGCCATGTTGCCTCATGCATGCAACAACATTAACAATAGTACCGCTATTTCCCCCTCAAAGTATTTGATTGACATGAGCATCAGGGAGGATTCAGGGGAATTAAATTTCCTTGGAGGGTGAATAGAATTTTTAATTTCAATGTAATGTGAATAAAATAAATGTACCGATAAGATTGATCGAGGTTGATAAAACCAACCTTTTATGACTTCTAGTTTGTGAGGCAAAGTGGAGGTTATGCAAATCCAAATGCAACTTTAACAATATTCCTATTTAAATCATTTCAAAGATTTTTGTTAGTGCTTTTATTTATAGGTATAATTGATATCCTGAACCATTATTAATTAATAATTTCATAATCATGATTATAAAAACCCTCTCTGTAGATGTGTAAATCCTATCGTGGGCTTGGAGAGTACAAGAGAACAACTAGAACATAATACCTAATAAATGCTATGCCAACAAAAGCATTTTATGAATAATTGAAGCAATCAAACTCAATAGCATAGGTAATATATGTTATGTTATAACATTTCT
This sequence comes from Picea engelmannii, assembly GCA_009831015.1. Lineage (NCBI taxonomy): Eukaryota > Viridiplantae > Streptophyta > Pinopsida > Pinales > Pinaceae > Picea > Picea engelmannii. Next base: position 494,436 of record ML789100.1, on the reverse strand, counting down.
CATGTAAAATTTTGTTAAATCTTTTGAAGATTTTCCATTTAAACTTTTGTTATGAAATATTATTAAAAAAAAGTGATTGTTTGAACATTTCTCACGTAAACTTTTGTTATTGAATATTATTAAGAAAGAATAATTGTAATCTAAGTTGTTGTTAGATTTCAAAGGGTCTTTTGTAATTAGGTATGCCCAAGAGTATCGTCAAGTTAACTTTCGAGAGATATTCCACAAAATAAGTGCTTGACTTTTCGACATTCTGGTGGTAATACCGAACCACAAAATCAAGTTAAGTGTGAAGATCTAAGTTGGAATCGAGTGTGTATCGATTCCACTTCTTTCATCAATAGTTTTGTAAAATTAAAATTTAATCTTTGGTTATCGTTGTCCTTTAAATGGTTACAAAGCTTATTTTCTGAGGGCAAAGTGCTTTACAACACTTATGTGGATTGGTACACTGGCTTGAAAAATAATTAGTTGACATGTCAATATAAATCAAGATTCCACAAATACTCTTTCATTCTAATTCATTGGAAGTAGATTTCTTAAGATGCTTGACACAATTAATCATTCATTCTAATTAATTGGAAATGGATCTCTTAAGATGCTTGATGCTTGAGGTCAAGACACTTTCATAGTTTAGTGTTGAGACATTAGGACTCAAATTCTTCAATGAGGCAGGGACTAGCTCCTTAGCATCTATTTCCCTTGTTTATATATCATTTTGTCACCATACTAATGATATTTGAATTATTTTATGTGTTTACAATAATAATGTATATTTTACACTTTAGACATGTTGAAAAGTGTCACATCCCCAAAGCTGATGTTGTAATAACGACATGACCCCCTTGCGAGGCAAGTTCCTAAACACCAATTTTATTTTTTATTTTTTATTTTATTTTTAAATGTGTAAGCACCAAATATTTGTTTATAATTTAAAAAAAAATTGTGTGAAATGTCATTCCTTAAGGATCTCTTCTTTCCAATGTGATATTTTATATAATTATATTATTTTAAAATACCATGTAAAAACCATATTATTAAGAAAGAACCCTTACTCTTACAACGTGTTTGAAAATTCAAGACAAATCTCTTCTTTCCAATGTGATATTTTATCTAATTATATTATTTTAAAATACCATGTAAAAACCATATTATTAAGAAAGAACCCTTACTCTTACAATGTGTTTGAAAATTCAAGACAAATTCCAAATATTCTCTAAACTAATTAAGGGACACACTCCCCAATAAAATTATAAACATGCATTAAATTTTCAAACTACAAATGCCTAGTTGCACACATGCCTTTACCCCTTAAGAGGGTGGGTATTGTGGTGGCAAACAAAACATTTTTTGCATGCTTGAATGTTTCTTTGCATAATGCAACTTAAGCACTGATAGGTTCTTGGTAAAATAAATAAATTTATTTTGTTTTATTCATAAATCACTATAACATTTTTGGTTGATACTTTGCTATGTTTTAGGGTTGATGATAAAGAGTCTTAAAGGTATTAGACCAATCCAAGCTTTTAAACATATTATAAGATGGTAGAACAATTTTTCCATGGAGAATATATTTCTAATAATTTTAATGTTAACGAAAATATTAAAAAAATATCAAGTATAAAGTGATTATGTCCATTAAATAAGATTTAATCATAAGTTCAAGAATCTTTCTAAATTAAAATTATATTTTTATCATTTTTGTGATTTATATTGAGAAAGTCATTGCCTCTATTTTGAAGAGAGGTAGGGCGTGGAAATGGAAACTTGTTTTTTTTTCTAATTCTTTTTCATTAACCTAAAGAAACATTAGACAATGAAGGTGATCCACAACAAGACAAGGTATATTGGTAATTAAAATAAATGCATAATATTTAGTATTTATTGAGTGTTTTCATTCTGTAAGCTAAATAGTAATAAACAAATAATTCCAATGCTAGTTATGTGTGGGTCATGGATCTCCGTAGTAAGCATATGGTAATATAAAATGGTGTCCTATTGACAATTGATTATGGAACATCATGGTTTTCCTATGTATTGAAGAATAAATATTTCAAGTAAGAGAGTGAACAAAACAAACAACAAATGAAAAGTTGTTGAAGTTGTTGAAGTTGTGGAATACAACATGCTCCTCCTTGTTTTATGTATAAAATCAAATGAGATTGTTTAAACAAACAAACTTTCTTACTTTTCTTGTTCAACAACTTATACTCAAGATACTAATATTATGAATCAACAAAATAATAACATAAAATAAATATTTTTGCATTGTCAGAAGTCTCATAACATGCACCAATTGATAAGAGATTATATCAATGACTCAAGAAATTGAATACATCAAAAGCTTGTGATAGAAGATTCATATATCAAATATAAATAAACAAATACCAATAATTAAACAATTTTAATGCTATCGACTAACTAGGAATGTCATGGGGAATCAATACTCAACAACAAGCTCTTTAACCCAAACTCAAAGCATAATGACACTTAAATGCATTCTAAATGCATTCACGTAGGAATCTCCATTGTTGGTCCATGTGGGGGTATAATAGCTTCTCCAATTACAACATAGTGAAGCTAAGAAGCAAAAGACATAGCATGCATGCAAGCCATAATCATGACAATTTTGTCCACAAGTTGATAAGAGTTGGTAATAATTGTTGTGGCTTATTTTTGACTAAGTGTTGGTGTAGAGAAGATTTTATCAAAACATGATTCTGCATAAGTATTAAGACTGCAAAAGCTTGAGTACATGTAGGTTGAGGAGTCATCGTAGATATCTTATGCATCAAGTTTTATAGATTCTTTATGCATGTATCTAAAGACACATATGATTTTGTAATATTTTGTATGATAGGGTTATAGATTTTAGATTCCATAGCATATTTAGGAATCTTCTATTCTAATATTTTGTATGAGTGGGTTATGGGTTATAGATTTCATATTCCATATCATATTTAGGAATCTTCTATTGTAATATTTTGTATGAGTGGGTTATATTTTAGATTCCATAGCATATTTAGGAATTTTCTATAGCCACTCTAGTCACCTATATATATGGCACCTACAATGTGATAATGTGATGAGAGAGAGAGAGAGAGAGAGAGAGAGAGAGAGAGAGAGAGAGAGAGAGAGAGATTTCTTGGTTAGAGTTTTGCATCAAAGTTAGGTAATATCATGCATCTTGTTAATACAATGGATATCATTATGCTTACATTTTTTTGTTCCTATTGTACCTATATGATCTATATGATCTTGTAATTGAACTAAATTCTGTTAGTTCTAATAGTTTAAATAAATGCAACTAATGAACTAGTAAGGAATACAACCCCCTCTAAGCATTTAATGCTCTTCACTTTAATCACATGGAAACTATCATATGTTCCTTCAATGAGACCTGCTTCCTCCTGAAAAGTTGAATATGACAACACTCTATGTTGGGCCACTATTAGACACCTTCTATAGACCATGTGTTTTTCATAGAACCAACAACATGGTTATGTTGTTGAAACCTTAACCAATGCAAAGTAATAGAGATGTGGTGGAGGACAAAGAAAGTTTAGATTGAATATTGGATTGAAATGAGGATTCATGAATTTGCTTGTCAATAAAGTGTGTACATACTCGAAGATGTGGAAATATTCAAAGAGAAATACTTGTTTGATTGTATGGATGAAACATTAGAGATTATAGGATTATAAGTATAAATCTATTTTCTTTGAATCTCTAGCCTGTTCTTCATCATTGACTATAAAATTTAGAGATTTTACATTATTTAGTTCATTCCCTTTTTACAAGGTTTCGGTTGATGATAAACATACAAGTATAGTTCTCTTTTTGTTGTGTTTCATTTTAATTTTGGGTATTCTTTAGAAGGGTTGTATATTGCTAGTAGTATTGACATAAAAAATTCATTATTTGATCATCTTGGATTTTTTTCATTGTCTTACCACACTCCATATTGGTGATGTTGATTCTTGGCTTCTTGTTATTCTTTCCAAAAGTGTTTTTTCTAAAGTAATTCTTAGGTGGTTTGTTTTTATGTTAACCAAGAACAAGTAGTCTAGTTTAAGTGAATTGGATTCTGCACGTTGTAGTGAGAATGCTTGGTCCATTGTTGTTATTTTTGGAGCTTGTCTAGATTTTTCCTTATGAATGTTTGTATGACATTTCTTTATATTTTATTGTGCAATCCAATGACTTTATCTGAAGCAAAACTCTTGCCTTGTTGGAAATGGATTTTTCCTTTATGTTGGTAGAGTGTCCTACTGCTTGAGCTAACTTACCTAGATTGAAAAGAATATTATCCAAATTTATGTAGTGAAATAATACAGAACCATGGGTTTTTCATATTTCTAACTAGACTAGTAAGTGGGTCTAACTTGGATGGTTAAAAAAAATGGGTTTTTATTCTACCCACTTGACTTTGATTTCCACTTATGACATGTTTTCTTCTCATGGACTGATATTCCTCTACAAGGTCGTTTCATGCGGATGGGGTCAAGTGCTTTGTGGGTTACTTTGATTAAATAAATTTGTGACTAGGACTACAATATAGAAGCACCAAGTTTGTTTATTAGTTGTTTAAATCCTAGTTAGTTTAAGTTTATATTTCGAATGGAATGATTCCCATTACTATTCTTGATCTTAAAGTAACTTGCTTACCAGGAATAGTAAATATATCTTCCAAAGAAGAGAGAAATGTACAAGGGAAAATGTTCAAATGTGAAGTACTTGCCATGGACCTTAGGCGAAACAGATTGGATTGGATTAGGAAAAATTAAGAACCAAAACAAGGCCCATACTTTTCATTCTAATTAAATAAAGAATGTTGAAAACACGCTAGAGAGGAAAGGAATTTTATGTGCATGTATGTACTATCAAATGCTAGTGTGAATTTTATTTTTTCCTATTTTGTAAAAGTGTTGCATCAATATGTCTATAGTTACTCTAATTTATAAGAATTTCCCTTAATTTTGAAAAAATAACAGAGTAATGGGAGAAGGTATTTTGTTATATATCCTTAATTACAGCAACGACTCTAATTTAGAATAGGAGGTTGCGGGATTACAAACTTGAGTTCTAGACATAAACTAGAACATAAGGAGAACGAAGTCTCACATAATCTGAACTAGCAACAACCATATTTAAGCAAAAGGTGGTAGATATAAGTCAATCAACACCATTAATTTTAAAAGGTGGAAAATGGTATTGATAGCATATATCAACCATATTTTACGTAAATGTGGTTGTTTCTAGTATAATTATGTATTATATTTCTAATATAATATATACCCTAACCCTAAACCCTAATCCTAATAAATTGCTATCATATTTTTTCAAATATGTTGATACTTATATTTTCGTAAATATCAATGAATATAAAAAAAAATTACCACCTCACTTTTGCATATTCAATTTAATATTCAATGCATTTACTCTTTTTCTTTAATATCCATGTCAATACTTCTATGGTTTGAATTTACTCTTTTGTTTTAATATCCATATCAATGCTTATATGGTTCTATTTCTCTGGATATAAATGGTTATACTTTTAACATAAATAATAAATATAAACAATAAACCTAAACTTCAAAATCCCTAAATACATAAACCTAAACTTCAAAAACCTAAATACATTAACTTAAACCTAAATAAATAAATCTAAACTTCAAAAACCCTAAATACATTAATCTAAACTAAACCTAAATTTAAAAAACCTAAATACATTAACTTTTTAATCATAAGTTAACTTAAACCTAAATAAATAAACCTAAACTTCAAAAACCCTAACAAAAACTTAAATAATCATTCTATGGTATGACTACAAACAAACATGATTAATTAATACATTCAACATTTCATTTATTTATTACATATGTAATGTAATAAGTTTACAACATAAATATGAAGGATTGAATGACTAAGGAATTAACAATACTAATACTAAGGAAGAAACTAAAAAAATGAACCACTTTATGAAAACTAAACTTTACTAAGAAATTAACAATACGATTTACCTAAACTTGAAAAATCTAACATTTCAGCTATGCATATGCATGGAGTGATAAATGGAGTAGCAAGGTTTAGTACATTGGGGGAACTAATGTATATATGCAACTACTATATACATGTAAAGAAATGGTGCACTGGTGCACCGCAGAATACATTGCTTTGCAAAGCAATGGTGTGCCACAGGAAACATTGAAGAAACATATGCAACTATATTATATATATATAATTGCATCGACTATAGCGCTTTGGATAGAAAATAAATGCGGAGTGAGAAAGGCACATTTTGTGCATACCTTAAAGGAACATAAAAAAATTGATGTGCATGTAGACATAAGGACAATATAATGATAGAGATGCAAAGTGAAAAAGACACACAAACAATAATTATGTCCATACCTTAGTAGAATGTCTTCATTTTTCCAACTCTCTTGTCTTGATCAATGATGCCCTCCTATCCTCGTCAATTTCTTCCCACGAACAATGCAATTATCCTCTCCCAACGGGATGGTCTCCTTAAGCATTGTATGTATAATTGTGCAACAACATGGACATATGAATTCAATTGTATTTTATTGCTCCTCTTAATCATCGCACCACTCTATCCTTTTATTTCCACCCCTCTCCTCCATGTCATCTCATGAAAATCACCTTCACTACTTTTTTGTTTCCGATCCTTTACATGGCATAGTGAAATGTTAGGATTCCTCTATGTGGTTTTATGAAATGTTAGGAGAGCATGTAGAATTAATTATTTATTTGTGGGAGTTGATTATTTATTATTGGAGAGGCTTTATAATTAATTATTTATTCCTGATAAGTATTAATGGACATGGGAGATGGTAAAAAGAAACCAAGATTCATGTATCAAGAATTTATTGAAATGTGTAAATTAGTACCACAATTCATGTATCAAGAATTTATTGAAACGTGTAAATTAGTAAAAGTAAAAAAAATGTTGAATGGTTGTATTGGTTTTTTCCATTCATAACTATATTTGGGAATTGTAAAATGTAAAAAATAAATTGTGAAAAGATAAATGTTAAAACTTAAGTAATCTTGTATGGATTTCCAAAATTATTCTTTGTGGCAATTGAGAATATGCCAACATCTTTATTTCTTGGCCATCATATTAGATTTTATAATTATGAGACTGATTAATCCATCGATTCCAATAAGGGGAGACCTATTGACATAAATATGTAGTGCACAAATAAAAACCAAAAGGTTTAACTTATAGTGCCAAACTATCAAGATAACCTCATCCACATACACAAGAATAGATTTTAGAATGTATTTCTCATCTAGTTCCAAGTAAAAGACATTTCACTATTTTCATAGAAGAAAACACATGTCTAGATATAATGGTTTTTTCCTAAGGTAGTTTGTAAGGAAAAGATTGATAAATAGGAACAAATAAATTAACATTTAACAACACAAATTAAGAAGAGTCATGCAAGCTTGAATGATTAACACTAAAAAATGGAAATTCAATGTTCTTAAAGTTTTTAGCAAAATAAATTAAATAATATTAAGTTTGATTTCATAATGTCTGTATAAGAAGAATCTACTAGCAATCTCACTTGAAATAATGACGGTAAAACATCAATCTTTAGGAGAATAAATCAAACTTTAATAGAGTATACACATGACAAGTTCCTATAACGTGAAAAGCACATGTGCTTCTAGCAATATGACTCAACAAGCAACCAACACATAATGGTCTTATGTATAAGAAGAATCTACTAGCAATCTCACTTGAGATAATGACGGTAAAACATCAATCTTTAGCAAAATAAATCAAACTTTAATAGAGTATACACATTACAAGTTCCTATAACGTGAAAAGCACATGTGCTTCTAATAGTATGACTCAAGAAGCAACCAACACATAATGGTCTTCTGGTTAAAAAAATCACATGGATATATCCTCACATCCATCATCTCAATAAGAAACTAATGCATAATAAGCTTCTACATAATAAAATCATATGGATATATTTTCACATCTAGCATGTGGATTGGTATTGCAGGATAAATTTAAAGTAGTACACTAGTTCACATATAGAATTTGCACTTCAATAATTTTGGAATAATATTGAACTCTACTAATTCCAAAACCTAAAAACCCTCTTCCTCTTGGGAGAGGGTGAGGAATATTATTTCCTGAATCTTTGTGGAGTTGTCACTAAAATTTGACCCTACAAAACATTTTTTGCATTTGTTTTTGTTTCACATCTTTTCAACATGAGAACTTTGACAAATTTTGACAATGGTAGTGTTGATTTTCTCATGGAAGTGTTGATATGTGATAAAAAATTGAGCTCATTTGTCATTGAATTTTTTATGGGTGATAAATATTTGAGCTTTGTAAACACTTGTGATGGTGAATTGTTATATAAATTGAATTTTTTTTAATCATTATAAATTTGAGTTCATGCACATGTGTGAACTTAGTTTACACTTATCATGATTAATTGTTTTATAAACTAAGTTTTTTTAATCATTATAAAAAATATTTTAAAAATCCATATATCAATATTATATAATTTTTATTACTCATGATCTTAGTTGTATATAGAGTTTTCCTTTCTATGATTCTTAATTTAATAATTTTTATGTTGTAGGAATTTATACATAATTATTTTCTATTAAATTTATATTTAAAATTATAAAACTTTTTCCATGCCTTCAGTTTAAATTGTAGTGTCTCTTTTATTAACTTAGATTCATTCAACATCAATATATCTATTTATAAAATCTCAATTTATCAAAATGCAATATACCATGAACTCTTGAAATATATTGTTGATGATCTTAATTTCATAAATTGAAATATTTTGCAAATTTCAAAATTATAAAATTTCAATTTATCAAAACTCAATATACCATGAATTCTTGAAATATATTGTTGATGATCTCAATTTCATAAATTAAAATATTTTACAAATTTCAACACATATAGTAGGGACATTTACACCTCATAACTCTTATTAATTATGACCATCAATATCTACAACCATTATTGTTTTAATAATAAATAGATGTACAAGAATTCATATATAATTACATAGATATAGTGACACTGACGGTGAAAAATCTTTCTATTATTCTAATAAAATGACAACCAGGTGAAGTTTTTTTTTTAAGAAAATTAAACCATCCATTAAAAAGATAAAAAATCCTTTTGTTAAAACCATCCCTGAGAAACCTAAACAATCCTTTTGCATAAAGTATATTTGATTTTCGATGGAAGCTATGAATTACAATTATACATTTTTATTACATATTTTATATTTATTATAATTTGATTTTCAACCCACATTAAATATAAGAATTACAATTATACATTTTTATTCAAGGCAGGGACTAGCCACTATGTGGCCATCTCTCTTGTTTTCTAAAAATAATGGAACCTTCCGAAAAACCAACCTGTGGACTGATAATCAGCCGTCAAACTAGCTTGTCCGTTCAGGAAATGCATACTGTTGTTGGAGGGACTAATGATGTATGACAACATAGAAGCATTGGTATAAAATCTCAATACCTTCTCTGACAAGCTATATCTTCAGTCATTGAAGTACAAATCTCAATTTTACCGCCAACGGAGACTGAGATACATTATTCTCTGAGAGATTTCGTTCTCTCTTCTCTTCTCTACATACTGGATTTCATTTGAATCACTTGCACTCTCAACCTCCCTGTAAAGTTGAATCACCTGGGTTTCATGATCTTTCCTGTGTGACTTGCACGAGTTTGGATTTCCTGAGGGGTCACTCCACCTCCAACATGTCTTTCACAACTGTGTTGTGAGACATATTTAGTGATAGATCTCCTTCTATCCAAAACACCTATAAAATATACATTACAATTATCACAGACCATCTCAATGTAACCGTTATAGGTGATATTTGTGCCTCTCAAACGCTGAAGCACCCATTTCAATGCAACACCTGAATCTGTCATGTATCTAACAACATCATTAGCATATGAAACATCTGGTCTTAACCATTTCATCACATACAACAAACCTCCTACTGAACTTACACAAGACATAACCTTTTCTTCTTTATAGACAGGCCCTATACATGAAGAAAACTTATAACAGAAAGCAAGAGGGATAAAGACTGGTTTTACAATGCTCATACTGAACTCCAACCACAACTTACCATTACCATTACCATAATTTGTTTTGTTGCTCCTTGATCCCTCATCTGAATTGTCTTGTCCACCTGAGTCATTTTCTAACTGATTTTATCCATGCTTAGGCTTGCATCGAGCATATCATCACCAAATAACATCAAGACTGTGAATGTACTATAAATTGTATAGTCCCTACCCTTTGAATAATTAGGACTCACTATGAAGGATTCAAACCTCTTGTATATTTTTCTGGGTACCAATAGGCCATATAACGAATTATCTAGCATGCAAACAAATTTACCGTTGTGATCTTGAATCAACCCTTTTGGTTGTTCCATACATACTATATCTCTGTCAATGATGACCTTGTGATAAGTAGGATCCCACACACAACATCCCTTTATACCACTATCATAACTTGGAGATATAAAACAAGCGGGAATTCATAAACAAAGATTTTAAGTCTGGAAATGATTTTCTGCTTACCAATACCTACAATTATTTCTTTCTCTTATGACCTTGATGCTTCTGCCATAAACAAGAAGATACATTTGTCACTTCACATGTCACTTTAGTACTCCCTTCCAGCTTATAAAGGTTATCAACCTTTGTTGCCTTCATCACTACTAAACTACCTTTCGACAATGTGAGAGCTCCACCTTGACCTATATACTTATATCGACAAGAATCCAACACTCCCAATGAAATCAAATTTGATTTAATCTCAGGTACATATCTAACATCCGTTAATTCCCTAACAATACCATCGAACATCCTAATTCTAATACTACCAACCCCAACAATTTTACAAGGAATACCATTTCCCATAAACACTACACCCTCATCAACATATTGGTAAGAAATGAACCAATTTCTATGTGAGCACATGTGGTGGGAGGCATCTGAATCTAACTGCCATTCTTCTTGATATTGCAAATTACTAGAAACAAATAAAACTTGATCAATCATCTACCTGAATTTGTTACAACCAAATTTGCTTCCTTCGTAGAGTTTTCCTCAGATTCCTTGCTCTTCCAACAATCCTTCTTGAGATGTCTTGTTTTTCCATAGTACCAACATTTTTCTTTACCCTTTCTATGTCTTGACTTAGATCAAGAAAAAATTCTCTCAGTATGCTTTTCAATTCGACCTCTGACCAACATCGCCTCTGAAGTTGAGGTTTCTTTACTAGATTTTCTCCTCATCTCCTCGTCCAATAAAGCTCCCACAACATAGTCATAATCTAAAACATCTATTGAGCTAAAGCTAATAGAGGTGACTAGATTATCCCAAAACTCAGGCAACGAACACAATAGTGTAATAGCCTTATCTTCATCTTCGAATTTAACTTCCATACTAGTCAATTGAACTATAAGGGTCTTGAAGGTATTTAAATGGTCATCAACTTTTGTACCTTCTTCAATTCGCAAATTGTACAACTGTCTCTTCAAGTAGATTTTGCTTGTCAAGGACTTCGTCATATATAGATTTTCCAACTTGCTCCATAAGTCTGATGTTGTATCCTCTCCTATGATATTAAACAAAACCTCATCTGACAGACATAAACAAATGGTACTAAGATCTTTTGCATCCAGATATTCTCATTCCCATTCCGTCATGGATGTTGGTTTCTTTGACTTGCCTGCCAATGTTTTCTGCAACCCTTGTTGCACCAGTAAATCCTGCATCTTGAGCTTCCAGAACTCAAAGTTACTTTTACCGCTGAACTTTTCAACTTCAAACTTCAAACTCTGCATCTTAGCCATTAACACAAAAATCTCCCAATACCCACTACTTATAAAAATCCTTTTAAATGTGGAGGAATAATAAATAAAATTAAATGTAGATCCTTAATAAAAAAAAATATAAAAAAAAGATTAAATGATAACCACAAAAAGTTTTAAAATAATAAAATTTTATATATTTCATAAAACCTTTTATATCCTCTTCAACATAACATCCACGTGATCCACCTCACATAAAGGTACTCCTTTAAATATTATATTAAATTTCAAATATAATAAGCCTTTTAAAACATCCTCCACGTGACTTGACTTTCACGTTTTTAAAGAAGGAAATTAAAACCTTTCCCTTAGCTTTTTCAAAAAACACCATATGAATATTTAGATTGACGCTCCTTCACAATGGGTGGGGGAGCGCTACTTTGAATATCAACGCTCCCTTAGGGTTCATGGGGAGCGTTAGCGCTCCTTGAGTGTGGAAGGGGAGCGTCGGCGCTCTATCATGCATGAACCGGGTGCATGAATTTGTAGAAATTTTAATTTCATAAGTGTGAGTGTGTTGGCGTGCCTCTAACATTTCCTAGGGAGTGTCGATGACTTGTTACTCAATTTATATTTGCGGCACCTCCTCAATTCACCTTCTTGCACCATAGATCTCACCTCATGGATCTCCAACGCAGTGGCTTTAATACCACTTGTTAGAATTGAAAATGTTGAAAACACAATTCACATATGATAATTAACAATCACATGGATTATAAACACATGGATTTCACGTGGTTCACCCAAACGTTGGGCTACGTCCACCAAGCATAGGGATCGATTGTCTTATTATTCAGATCATGGAAATTATAGTAGATTAACAAGTTCTCACTTTGTCTCTCTCACTTAGTCATTTGTCTTTACGGGCTTACATGAATTTATACATTCACATAAGAAACTGATTATTAAATGCAATCCCTATCCATATTCTAACTTGGTCTATTCAGTTGCAACCAATGCAAAATAATAGGATCCAGATCCATCATTAGAGGAATTTGTTGTCACCAAATCTCAACACATACCTCAGTATAATGTCTGCATTTCTCCAACTCTGTTGTCTTGATCAATGATGCCATCCTATCTTGATTAATTTATTCTCTGAAACAATGCAATTATCCTCTCCCAATGGGATGGTCTCCTTAAACATTGTATGTATAATTGTGCAACAACATGGACATATGAATTCAATTGTATTTTATTGTTCCTCTTAATCATCACACCACTCTATCCTTTTTTTTCCACCCCTCTCCTCCATGTCATCTCATGAAAATCACCACCACTAATCTTTTGTTTTTGTTCCTCTACATGGCATAGTGAAATGTTAGGACTCCTCTATGTTAAAAAATTAAAAGTTAGTAAAAGTTAAAAAAAAATGTTAAATGGTTGCATTGGTTTTTTCCATTCAAACCGATGAATTCATAAATGTAAGGGAGTTAATGTTGACAATCACATTCATTGATTTGGAGACGACAACGAGAACATGCCAACATCTTTAATTCTTGACCATCATATTAGATTTTATAATTAGCAGGTCGATTAATCCATACATTCCAATAGGGGGACGCCTATTGACATAAATATGTAGGTGCACAAATAAAAACCAAAAGGTTATAGTGTCAAAGTATCAAGATAACCTCATCCACATACAAAAGAATATATTTTATGTATATGAACAAATTTTAGAACACTAAAAAAGGGGAAATTTAGTGTTTTTAGAGTTTTTAGCAAAACAATTAGATAATATTAAGTTTGATTTCATAACGTCTGTATCTACTAGCAACTGCGCTGGAGATAAAGTCTAAAAACTAGTCTATGATGTCTAATTTCTACTAAATCTCAATAACTATGAAGCGAAAATGTCGAATTTAAGCTAAATCTAACAACTACTTACACTAAATTGTCAAAGTCAAGCTAAATTTGAGAGATAATGACTATAAAACATCAATCTTTAATAGAATACATCAAACTTTAGTAGAGTATAATGTTATAAGTTCCTATAATGTGAAAAGCACAGTTGCTTCTAGCAGTATGACTTAGTAACCAACCAACTCATAATAGTCTCCTGGTTAAAAAAATCACATGGATATATCCTCACATCCAACATCTCAGTAAGAAACCAATGCATAATAGTCTTCTAGCTAATAAAATCATATGGATATATTTCCACATCCAGCATGGGGATTGGTATAAGAAACCAATGCATAATAGTCTTCTAGCTAATAAAATCATATGGATATATTTCCACATCCAACATGGGGATTGGTATTACATGATGTTGAAGAACTTTGGCATTGAAAATTTAAAGTAGTACACTAGTTCACATATAAAGTTTGCAGTTTAATAATTTTGGAACAATGTTGAACTCTATTAATTCCAAAACCTCAAATGGAACAATGTTGAACTCTAATAATTCCAAAACCTCAAATACCCTTTTCATCTTAAGAGAGGGTAAGGAATATTATTGCCTGAACGTTTGTGGACTTGTCATTGCCTGAATTTTTTTGAGAAATTTTAAGAGTTGTTGGATTTTTTCTACATCTGTAATGTAATGGAATTGTTGATATGTGGTACAAATTTGAGCTCATGCACATTCACATCTATGATTGAATTTTTGTGTGATAAATATTTTAGCTCATGCACATGCGTGAGCTCTCTTTACACTTAAAATGGTGAGTTGTTATATAAACCGAGTTTATTTATTTATTTATTATAAATTTGAGTTAATCACATGTGTGAATTCAGTTTACACTTACCGAGCTTAGTTGTTATATAAACTGAGTTTTTTTAATCGTTATAAAAAATACTTTAAATCCATAAAACAATAATATTATGTAATTTTTATAATAATAAAATTAGAGTACTCGTGGGAGTTCATACCATGCTAGTTTTAGTTATACGTGTTTTCTTATTTTATAATTAAATCTATGAAACTTTTTTTATGCTTTGCAGTTCAAATTAGAGTGTTTCTTTTATTAACTTATATATTTCCAACACCAATATACTTATTTATAAAATATCAATTTATGAAGAAATAATATATCATGTACCGTTTTTGAAATATATTATTAATGTAATTTATCAAGAAATAATATATCATGTATTGTTTTAGAAATATATTATTAATGATTTTAGTTGTATATAAACTTTATTTTTTAATCTCTTTTAATTCAATAATTTCTATATTGTGAAAATTCATACATAATTATTTTCTATTAAATTTATAATTAAAATTATAAAACACTTTTTTATATCTTTTAATTTAAATGATAAAGTTTATTTTATTAACTTTGATTCATTCAATTTTATCATACAAAAAAATTGAGGAGGCTCCGGAGTTGAAAACCCTAGTTCCATTCTCGATGCGAACCGCTGCATGACTGAACTAGCACACGACGCAGCAAACCACCTGCCAAGATCAGGCATAGACAGTCATTTGGTCTGATCCGTCAATATGAACACAGAAGAGGGGGGGGAACCCCCCTCATACAACAATGTTACGACTAACGATCGATCGAGCACAAGGGCAAAACGACCATCGTTTAAGCCGCCACAACAGATACGCGAATAGCTCCTCGCTAGAGAACAAGGGCTCAGCAAGGAAATGGAGATGGAAGCTAGCACGTCCCATCCAAAAGCACCTCGTGGGTGGGAGCCTAGCAAATGCATCCCACAAATGGAAAAAACCCCGAGATATATCATAAGCTCAACAAGAGTGGGGGAACATACCCAGTTCATGCAAGAGTATGCCCTCATTGGCAAATTTATGGGGCTATGGCCATCCGAACGAGATCTGAACAGATGGATAAAACATTGGTGGAACCCCAAAGGTGACTATGAGGTTCAACTCAGCTCTAAGGGCTTTTTCACAATCATTTTGTACAACCTAAAAGACTGAGATCAAATCTTTGAGAACGGCCCATATTTCTACAACCCGGCAAGGCTATTCCTAAGATTCTGGACAAAACGCTTCAGCCCAGTCAAGGAGGACTTCACAATGGCACCTGTCTAGATCCGCCTCTATTCCTTTCCGCAGGAGTTCTGGCTGGAGGAGATTCTCATGGGAATAGGTAACACAGTGGGTCACTATGTTAAAACCTCAGAAGTCACAAAGCAAAGGATATACACCTCATACGCCTGAATATGTGTTTATATGAATATATCTAAAGCTCTACCAGGGGCAGTAATGTTGGAATATTAGGATGAAGACTGGAAACAAACACTAGACTATGGACATATCCATTTCCGTTGTAGGAAATGTCATGAACATGGCCACCTGTTTAGAGACTGCCCCCTGAATAAGCAAGCTATCCAAGCTAGCGACACCACACAGAAAGATGGCTTCACCACTGTCCCGGCCTGAAAGAAAAACCCTCCCAGAAGGCAGATCCCCAACCCCAAGCCTAAGATCTTGACCAAAAACTCTTACGAGACACTGAACCAACTACCGGAAGAAGAAGAAATCCAAGATCCACACAAAGAGTCGCAACAGGGCAAAGAACAGAACCAAACCATTTCCTCCTCTAGCCTAAACCGGGAAATCTACCTAGAAGAGAGAGGAGATGGAGACGACGACATCTTAATGTAGATGGATGCTCGAGATTTAGCAGGTATTGACCTTGAGAAACTTGAGGAACCCCTCAATCTAAAGGATCTGCAAGCCCTCCTTGAAGAGAAACTCTGAAAGGTACACAAGGTCTTTCTCGACTCAACAGCGGGATCCACGACACGCTTAGGCATAGCCATAGAATCAGGTTTAGGCTCAAAAAAGATACCACAAGAAAACAAAAGAAGGAGGCACAAACCGGTACATCAACTAATCAAGGAAGCAGGCAATCTCATGATCAACTTAGGACAAATTCACAAGCTCTTGGAGGGATACCTCCACCCAAATCCACCCACATTATGATGAAGATCATCACTTGGAACATTAGAGGACTCAATGGTAGATCTAAACAAAGGATCCTCCGAGACTGCATCAAGGTAGAAAACCCAGATATTCTAATGTTACAAGAAACGAAATGTGCAGGGACAGAAGCTAAAACCATCTTCCAACGCATTTGGAGAGGATGCAACTTTGTTCTAACAGACTCCTCAGGGGCCTCAGGGGGTCTGGCCATACTTTGGAACCCGAGAAACACTACTCTCAGTAGATCTTTCTCCACAATAGGCACCATAACAACCCACTTTGAAGTCACAGGCTCGAATTAGGAGGGGACCATCACCAACGTCTATGGACCCCAAAGTCCACGTGAAAAAGATAAATTTATGGAGCGGCTAGCTCTTATCAAATCACTGGCAACCACACCTAATTGGATCATAGGAGGCGATTTCAACATGATCCTGTCGTTGGAGGAAAAAACCGGCGGGAGAAAAAGGCTAGAACAAGACAGTGGTAAGTTCAAAACCCTTATTGAACATCTAATGTTAGTAGATATAGAGAAAAACAATGGTACTTTCACTTGGTCCAACTGCAGATCAGGAAACCAACATGTAGCCTGTCACCTGGACCACTTCCTTGTGGCTAAGGAATTGATTGAAAAGGACCTTTGCATGGAAAGTGTCATTCTCCCTAAAGCTGGATCGGACCACTGGCCAATAGCCCTCCATCTAGAAACAGAGGCAATACCCAAATATAAACCCTTTTGGTTTGAGAAATTCTAGCTCACACACCCAGACTTTCATCATCTTGCAAAAACATGGTGGGCTCAGGAAGAAATAGATCATGGTACTAGCATGTACAGATTCCAGCAACGACTCAAAAACTTCAAGCAATCGCTAAAGCACTGGAATAAAAACACCTTCGGAAACATATTCCAAAGCATGCAGGAATTAGAGAACAATCTAATGGAGATACAAAAAACTTTCATTTCAGGAACTCGAACCACTGAACTAATGGAAGAGGAAGAGAAGATACAAGCGCAACTAGAAGAATGAAGAAAGCAAGAGGAAATTTTATGGAGGCAGAAGTCTAGGGTACAATGGCTCAAAGAGGGGGAAAAGAACAAAAAATTCTTCCACAGAACCATGGTACACCACCGACACATTAACATAATTACTCAACTGGAGGATGGATAGGGAAATCCAATCAAAGAAAATACCCAAATAGAAGCAGAGCTTAATAGGTACTACCATGATCTCCTAACGGAAACCAGGGAGGATAGAGACACGACCATCAGACGAGTAACCAGTCACATACCCTCTTTGGTGACCCTTGAACATAACACAACTCTAATGAGACATATCACTTAGGAGGAAGTGGACCAAGCAGCAAAATCTATGCCCCTAGGAAAATCCCTAGGCCCAGATGGATTTACTACTGACTTCTTCCATCACTTTTGGGATATAGTAAGGAAAGAGGTCTGGGAGGTAGTAGAGGAATCACGGACGTCAGGCCAAGTTCTCTCGACCCTCAACGCAACCTTCCTCACCCTAATACCAAAAGAGGAACAGGTCACAAATCCCAAACAGTTCAGACCTATTGCTCTACGTAATGTAATTTACAAAATCATTACAAAGGTGGTTGCGAATCGCCTCAAGCCAATTTTTCCCTTCGTCATCTCCAAGGAACAAGCAGGATATGTAGAGGGCAGAGAAATCATGGACAATGTTATACTAGCTCATGAGGTCATCCACTCTCTCAAGTCGACAAAAACTCCAGGTATGCTAATAAAACTTGATCTTTCAAAAGCTTTTGATAGAGTCAGCTGGCAGTACCTTCGGGCCACTTTAAATTTTTTTGGTTTTGATCAGCATTGGGTGAACTGGATCTTGAACCTCACCTCCTTGGCCTTCTTTTCCATCCTTGTCAATGGAGTCCCTTCTCGTCCCTTCTCACCCTCTAGAGGTATCAGACAAGGGGACCCCTTATCGCCCTTTTTATTTGTACTCATGGCGGAAGGCCCAGGACGCTACATCAAATCAGCGGTCCTAGAAGGATCTCTCAAAGGCTTGCCTTTGCATAACATCCAATTGGCACCTTCACACAGTGAATTTGTTGACTGTGTGAGCCTCTGCAGTCCATCCAAAAGCACCTCGTGGGTGGGAGCCTAGCAAATGCATCCCACAAACGGAAAAAACCCCGAGATATATCATAAGCTCAACAAGAGTGGGGGAACATACCCAGTTCATGCAAGAGTATGCCCTCATTGGAAAATTTCTGGGGCTATGGCCATCCGAACGAGATCTAAACAGATGGATAAAACATTGGTGCAACCCCAAAGGTGACTATGAGGTTCAACTCAGCTCTAAGGGCTTTTTCACAATCATTTTGTACAACCTAAAAGACTGAGATCGAATCTTTGAGAACGACCCATATTTCTACAACCCGGCAGGGCTATTCCTAAGATTCTGGACAAAACGCTTCAGCCCAGTCAAGGAGGACTTCACAATGGAACCTGTCTAGATCCGCCTCTATTCCTTTCCGCAGGAGTTCTGGCTGGAGGAGATTCTCATGGGAATAGGTAACACAGTGGGTCACTATGTTAAAACCTCAGAAGCCACAAAGCAAAGGATATACACCTCATACGCCTGAATATGTGTTTATATGAATATATCTAAATCTCTACCAGGGGCAGTAATGTTGGAATATTAGGATGAAGACTGGAAACAAACACTAGACTATGGACATATCCCTTTCCGTTGTAGGAAATGTCATGAACATGGCCACCTGTTCAGAGACTGCCCCCTGAATAAGCAAGCTATCCAAGCTAGCGACACCACGCAGAAAGATGGCTTCACCACTGTCCCGGCTTGAAAGAAAAACCCTCCCAGAAGGCAGATCCCCAACCCCAAGCCTAAGATCTTGACCAAAAACTCTTACGAGATACTGAACCAACTACCGGAAGAAGAAGAAATCCAAGATCCACACAAAGAGTCGCAATAGGGCAAATAACAGAACCAAACCATTTCCTCCTCTAGCCTAAACCGGGAAATCTACCTAGAAGAGAGAGGAGATGGAGACGACGACATCTTAATGTAGATGGATGCTCGATATTTAGCAGGTATTGACCTTGAGAAACTTGAGGAACCCCTCAATCTAAAGGATCTGCAAGCCCTCCTTGAAGAGAAACTTTGAAAGGTACACAAGGTCTTTCTCGACTCAACATCGGGATCCACAACACGCTTAGGCATAGCCATAGAATCAGGTTTAGGCTCAAAAAAGATACCACAAGAAAACAAAAGAAGGAGGCACAAACCAGTACATCAACTAATCAAGGAAGCAGGCAATCTCATGATCAACTTAGGACAAATTCACAAGCTCTTGGAGGGATACCTCCACCCAAATCCACCCACATTATGATGAAGATCATCACTTGGAACATTAGAGGACTCAATGGTAGATCTAAACAAAGGATCCTCCGAGACTGCATCAAGGTAGAAAACCCAGATATTCTAATGTTACAAGAAACGAAATGTGCAGGGACAGAAGCTAAAACCATCTTCCAACGCATTTGGAGAGGATGCAACTTTGTTCTAACAGACTCCTCAGGGGCCTCAGGGGGTCTGGCCATACTTTGGAACCCGAGAAACACTACTCTCAGTAGATCTTTCTCCACAATAGGCACCATAACAACCCACTTTGAAGTCACAGGCTCGAATTAGGAGGGGACCATCACCAACGTCTATGGACCCCAAAGTCCACGTGAAAAAGATAAATTTATGGAGCGGCTAGCTCTTATCAAATCACTGGCAACCACACCTAATTGGATCATAGGAGGCGATTTCAACATGATCCTGTCGTTGGAGGAAAAAACCGGCGGGAGAAAAAGGCTAGAACAAGACAGTGGTAAGTTCAAAACCCTTATTGAACATCTAATGTTAGTAGATATAGAGAAAAACAATGGTACTTTCACTTGGTCCAACTGCAGATCAGGAAACCAACATGTAGCCTGTCACCTGGACCACTTCCTTGTGGCTAAGGAATTGATTGAAAAGGACCTTTGCATGGAAAGTGTCATTCTCCCTAAAGCTGGATCGGACCACTGGCCAATAGCCCTCCATCTAGAAACAGAGGCAATACCCAAATATAAACCCTTTTGGTTTGAGAAATTCTAGCTCACACACCCAGACTTTCATCATCTTGCAAAAACATGGTGGGCTCAGGAAGAAATAGATCATGGTACTAGCATGTACAGATTCCAGCAACGACTCAAAAACTTCAAGCAATCGCTAAAGCACTGGAATAAAAACACCTTCGGAAACATATTCCAAAGCATGCAGGAATTAGAGAACAATCTAATGGAGATACAAAAAACTTTCATTTCAGGAACTCGAACCACTGAACTAATGGAAGAGGAAGAGAAGATACAAGCGCAACTAGAAGAATGAAGAAAGCAAGAGGAAATTTTATGGAGGCAGAAGTCTAGGGTACAATGGCTCAAAGAGGGGGAAAAGAACAAAAAATTCTTCCACAGAACCATGGTACACCACCGACACATTAACATAATTACTCAACTGGAGGATGGATAGGGAAATCCAATCAAAGAAAATACCCAAATAGAAGCAGAGCTTAATAGGTACTACCATGATCTCCTAACGGAAACCAGGGAGGATAGAGACACGACCATCAGACGAGTAACCAGTCACATACCCTCTTTGGTGACCCTTGAACATAACACAACTCTAATGAGACATATCACTTAGGAGGAAGTGGACCAAGCAGCAAAATCTATGCCCCTAGGAAAATCCCTAGGCCCAGATGGATTTACTACTGACTTCTTCCATCACTTTTGGGATATAGTAAGGAAAGAGGTCTGGGAGGTAGTAGAGGAATCACGGACGTCAGGCCAAGTTCTCTCGACCCTCAACGCAACCTTCCTCACCCTAATACCAAAAGAGGAACAGGTCACAAATCCCAAACAGTTCAGACCTATTGCTCTACGTAATGTAATTTACAAAATCATTACAAAGGTGGTTGCGAATCGCCTCAAGCCAATTTTTCCCTTCGTCATCTCCAAGGAACAAGCAGGATATGTAGAGGGCAGAGAAATCATGGACAATGTTATACTAGCTCATGAGGTCATCCACTCTCTCAAGTCGACAAAAACTCCAGGTATGCTAATAAAACTTGATCTTTCAAAAGCTTTTGATAGAGTCAGCTGGCAGTACCTTCGGGCCACTTTAAATTTTTTTGGTTTTGATCAGCATTGGGTGAACTGGATCTTGAACCTCACCTCCTTGGCCTTCTTTTCCATCCTTGTCAATGGAGTCCCTTCTTGGCCCTTCTCACCCTCTAGAGGTATCAGACAAGGGGACCCCTTATCGCCCTTTTTATTTGTACTCATGGCGGAAGGCCCGGGACGCTACATCAAATCAGCGGTCCTAGAAGGATCTCTCAAAGGCTTGCCTCTGCATAACATCCAACTGGCACCTTCACACAGCCAATTTGTTGATGACACTCTACTCATGAACTCCCCAATTGCAAGACAGGCAAACAAGCTTAACTCCATCCTTTCTAATTTCACAGAAGCATTAGGCATGATGCTTAACCTAGACAAATCCAAACTCTTCTTCTTCAATACTCCGGTTGCGGTCCAACTTCACATCTCCAAATTCCTGGGAATACCCAAGAGCTCCCTTCCGTACAATTACCTAGGCATTCCTCTAATAGGAGTAGCAACAAAATCCATCTCTTGGGACAGCCTCCTCCTCTCCATCTCCAACAGGATGAACAACTAGACCTTCAGAACACTAAACATTGTGGCCAGGATGGTCCTGCTTAAATCGGTCCTACAAACCCTTCCCACCTACCTTTTCACTGCCCTAGTAGCTCCTAAGAAAATCATCAAAGCTATAAGGAACCTCCAGTGAAACATCCTCTGGCAAGGCCTTCAACCCAACAAGAAGTGGGCACTTGTAGGATGGGATAAGATCTACACACCAAAAAGCATGGGAGGCCTGGGACTCCAAGATCCAGGAAAGCTCAATCAGATAATTGGAGCCAAAATGTGGTGGAGATGGCTGAAAACACCAGAAGCTCTATGGGTGCAAATCTAGAAGAAGAAATATGCTCCCTCCATGCAAGCTAACCAACTGATCAGGCACAATGCCCGAATACAGGGATCTAACATTTGGAACACAGCTTGGCAAAACAGAGACCTGGTACAAAACCACGCTTTTTAGGAGATAATAAATGGAGAAAGTGCTATGTTTTGGCAAGACTCATGGCAGCAACTCAAACCTCTAAATGACCTGGAAGAGCTAAGGCCCCTTAAACAAGCTCTCAACCAAGACATTCCTCTAAGGGTGAAAGATCTCTGGAAACCTGAGGAGCAGAGACTGTAGTAGCGAAAGTGGAAAACTTCTAACCAGGAATTAAGGGTTCTAGAGAACCTAAACTTGCAAGCTTGGCAACACTACGCAATTCATCGAAAAATCCCCAATAGAGAAAGCCTGGGTATTCTTATATGGGAGCACTCCACAACTGGAAACTTCTCAGTCAAATAAGCCTACTACCTACAAGGCAACTACCAAAATCATGAAAAGGAAAACATATGGAACAAGGTTTGGAACCCGGTACTCTGGCCCAAGGTGTCCACCTTCCTCTAGCTAATTGCACACAACAAAATTCTAACCTGGGACAACCTCAGAAGAAGAGGCTTCATTGGGCCCTCAATTTGCGTCTTATGCCAACAACAAGAGGAAACCAAAGAACATCTATTCAACGGATGTCACTATAGCCAGTCGATATGGGACCAGGGAGCTCAAATAATGCGCAGATCCAATCAAAACAGAAGTAGCATCAGAGGCACGATTGAAAACTGGGACTCGACCACTTACAACAACCCTCTATTGAGTTATATTTGGAAACTCCTCCTAGGCTTTATTCTCTGGCAGATCTGGAAGGAATGAAACAAAAGAATCTTCCACTCTAAGGACTCCACACCAGGATTAACTTGGTCAAAAATTTTCACACTTATCAAGGAAACAGTTAGAAGCAAAACCTGGAAACTAGAGGACTTAAATTGCAACCCAGAAGAACAATGCATTCTCCAAAGATGGCAGCCCAACTTGATTAATAAACTAACAATCAGGGCACCTAAATGCCAAAACAATAGTCCAACCATCTAGACCCCTCCTCCTGTAGGTTTCATAAAGATCAATTTTGATGGGGCTTCCAAAGGAAACACAGGACCAGCTGGCTATGGAGCCACACTTAGAAACTCAAGCGGAGAAATTCTCATCTTGGCAGTGGGATATCTGGGGGAAACAAAAAACAATGCAGCGGAGTTAACATGCCTACTGCAAGGTCTCCAAGTAGCAATCGCTTGACATAGCCACAAGCTCATCTTGGAGGGGGACTCACAAATCGTCATTCAGCTAATCATCAAAATCCTCCACGGGGAAAACCCGCAGAAAATCTCACCTAGCTGGCGACTCTCCGGGCTGCTAGAGGAATTCAAGAGCCTCCTAAGGGACAACCTTAGAAGCACCCCTTCTCACGTGAAGAGAGAGGAAAACAGGGTAGCGGATTGCCTGGCAAATGAAGGAGTAACAAAGGAGACATAACATATACACTGGGAAGCACATAGCTCTGAAGACTCAGACATCTCAGAGAAGTGTCAAGCTCTTGCCAACAGGGATCTCCAACCCCTAGATGGGGTGCCACTTGGAGAGGGAAGGACATGCGGATCAGAGCCAGGTGGTTCCATAAATGCTGGCCACCAGCTCCCATCCCCTCACCATTTATGATGGGATTAAACCTAGGCAACCTTCACCAAATGACAAGGCCTCTCACTCGTGCGAGGAGGACAATCAATCAGCACATTAAGACCACAGCCTTAATGGCCATATATATCATATTCGTCCTTATTAATAGCCTTGGAGGCTTTGTGATGTATTTGAAGGTTGTAGAGCCGAACGATGAACCCTCGAGGTGCAAGAATAGAGACACCCTTTCAACTGGTATTCCAACAATAGCTTTGTTTTTAAGCATGCCAAGAGCAAGGGGGCGGCCTCGCAGAGGCGCTGCTTGGTATGCGGCCGACTCACGTAGGAAGAGGCAGAAGAAATTTGAAAGAGCATTAGCTCTCGCTAGCAGGAGGAGACCTAGGAAGTCCAGAATAATTGGAACGCCTCCCATGGCATATGTTGAGGAGATTACTCTGGAGGAATCTATCCATAATTACTCAGAGAAACTCCTCTTCACGGTCCCGGAAAATTGGGCTCCCCCCACTTGTTTCGAAAAGGATGCCATAACCCCTGCTCCAAGAGCAGCACACGGTCCCAGGGACACTCCAACTGAGGAATTTACACCTTGCTTCATGGAGGAAGAGATACAGGAAGGCATAGAAGGAAACATCCATATCACAACCAACGAACCTCCTGAGGAAATGGCGCAGCAGAATAGGCAGCGAGAGCACCAGGATGAGGCCGACGCACAAATGAAAGCTCCCCTCTCCTCCACTCCGCAAGACTCATAGGATCAACCACCATTTCTTCACTCAGAGCACCTGGAATTAATCTTCAATGTACGTAACATGGTGGACGACCAAATTTTCAGGGCCATCCGCATCAACCAATGCCTGGATATGATTTACGCCGCCTATTCCAGCACTACCCCAAGACACCAATGCCCCACTTGCGCACAGGTCTACGCAATTCCAGTCAGACGTGACAAGAATGAAGGCGATTATGAGGACACCTGTCAAAAGGTTTTCCTGCATGCTCATAGTTAGAAACTTTTTTCTTTTGTTGCAAACCAGAGCTATAGCTCAGTTAGCTTGTAGAAATGATAGCCATAGCATAGTGAAGAACAGACTAATACTAAAGTTGGCCATGCGTCTTGGTTTCCTTCGGGGAAGATGGCAGCCTGAAACTTTGAGTTTGGAAAGTGGCATGGAATGGCCAGTTGTCTCAGTTTCCTTTCTAGGTGGAACAATTGACACTTCAACAGAACTCTGTAATTTTGCAATATTAATATAACAGGACCTGCCTTTTTACTTAAAAAAAAAACTTTGATTCATTCAACATTAATATACCTATTTATAAAATTTCAATTTATCAAAGCTCAATATGCTATGAACTCCTTAAATATATATATTGTTGATGATCTTAATTGTACATAAAAGTTTCCTTTCTATTATTCTTAATTCAATAATTTGGAATATTTTGCAAATTTCAAAA
Organism: Picea engelmannii; assembly: GCA_009831015.1. Lineage (NCBI taxonomy): Eukaryota > Viridiplantae > Streptophyta > Pinopsida > Pinales > Pinaceae > Picea > Picea engelmannii. The sequence goes on along the minus strand of ML789100.1, from coordinate 468,370 downwards.
CAATTTGTTAATAATATAGTAAGAACATTGCCACCTCATGGCTTTTGTTAATTATAATTATTAATATCTTCAACCACCATTGTTTTAATAATAAATAGATGTGCAAGAATATATGATTACTCATGCCATATGGTAAACAATCCTTTAGTTTTAACTATCTCTTCGAAATCTAAACAATCCTTCTTCATAAAGTGACTCAATCTTACCTAAGAGTCAGAGATTATTTTGAGTATCTTTAAAATGTAAGAGTCACAAGAATTCATATATGATTACTCATGCCATACCGTAAACAATTCATATGGTAAACAATCCTTTAGCTTAAACCATCTCTTGGAAATCTAACAAATCCTTCTGCATAAAGTGACTCAATCTTGCCTAAGAGTTAGAGATTATTTTGAGCGTCTTTGAAATGTAGAAGTCACAAGAATTCATATATGATGAGTCACAAGAAAGAATTCATATATGATTACTCATGCCATATGGTATACAATCCTTTAGCTTAAACCATCCCTTGGAAAGCTAAACAATTCTTTTGCATAAAGTGTTTGAAATGTAGGAGTCACAAGAATTCATATATGATTACTCATGCCATATGGTATGCAATCCTTTAGCTTAAACCATCCCTTGGAAAGCTAAACAATCCTTTTGCATAAAGTGACTCAATCTTGCTTAAGAGTTAGAGATTATTTTGAGTGTCTTTAAAATGTAGGAGTCACTTCTTAGAATGAAATGAATAATATTTCATTCACTTTTTAGTGCTGTATGCAGGTTATCAATGATCTTGTATATTATTATAGTGTCTATTTGTATATTATGATCTTGTATATTATTATAGTGTCTATTTGTATATTGTTATAGTGTTTATTGATCATTTAAGGGTGGAATTTTCATCTATTAAAATAACATTTTCTCTTAACCAAAGTATTGGGACAATGTTGTCCATGTGTTTGGTTATTGATTTTTTTAATGTTATTTTTTAAACATTTTTTTCTTTATAAGCAAGTTTACAATTTGCATTTCTCTCTAATAAATGTACATTTTCTAATCAAAATAGTTGAACAATTCTCTTATTCAATTTTTTTTTATTAGTATTACAAATTTCAAATGTTTCATAATTACTTTATAAATATTATAAATTCAAATTCAAATATATTAAATTCAAAAAAATAAAATAAAATAAAATACAACACATTATTATAAATTAAAATGCAAATATATTAAATTAAAAAAAAAAAAAAAACTACAAGAAATTATTATAAATTAAAATGCAAATATATGAAATTAAAATAGGAACATCTCACCAGGTCTTATGTTTTTAATTTTTTAAAATTAACCTTAAACAAGTTGTTTTCTGAAAACCTTGGGAACCTTCAGAAAAACTTATATAACCTATGTACTGATAATCAGCCGTCAAACTAGCTTGCCCGTTCAGTAAACGCATACCGTTGTTGGAGGGACTAATTATAAAATACCTACTCTGACCAGCTATATCTTCAGTCATTGAAGTACAAATCTCAATTTTACCGCCAACGGAGACTGAGAGACATTATTCTCTGAGAGATTTCGTTCTATCTGCTCTGCTCTGCATACTGGAATTCATTTGAATCACCTGCATTCTCAACCTCCCAGTAAAGTTGAAGTGCCTTCTTCTGCATCAGTTTAAGCGTATTGAGAAACCCATTATTCCTGGAAGGTGTCAAGCTCTGCGTACAACCCAACATCTGAATAAAATCCGGTGTGAGACCCACGATTTGAGCAGGCGAGCACCCTG
>ML789100.1:419756-432371 GCA_009831015.1 Picea engelmannii | reverse complement strand
TACAAATCCAAGAAAAGCCAAGTGGATTGAGGTTGGAAGGGTGAGGGAACTATACCCTCATCTTCACATAGACTAAATATAGTCTTTTGGAGGTCCAAAAGCTTCCCAATGAGGAGGTGTGATTAGGGGATCAAATTTTGCTCAAAAATTCAAAGTGATCGGAATCGATTCAAATCAGATGAGAGCGTAGGCCTCATTGTTGCAAACCCAACACAACTTGTTCGGGTTCAAACGGATGTCGGGAGAGAGAGATTTTGCGATCTGTTTGAATCGTCAAACATGAAAAAAAAAGGGATGCTGACTGTGAAGTCCGTACAATCCATACAGGCTGACGTGGCAGAGTTCATACGCTAATGTGGCAGAGGTTGTGTGGCAGTTTTTGATTGGCTGACAGTTGGGTGAATCATGTTTCGACACGTGGCAGTTTTTGGTTTGTGGTTGGATGCCACGTGGCCCAATCATGGGCCATCACGTGGCATCATTATATTGGTTCAAAATTATATAGAGTCCGTGGGATTCAAACCCTGGACCTCCCCCACCGGTCAAAGCCTTTGTAAAGTTCGCCCTGCCAATGGGCTACGCATTGTTCCTTGTTAACTATATGCGTTTGAATGTATTTGAATTAAAGTAATGTTTGTTATGGCGGGGGGTCGGACCAAGGCTTAGCCCCGACCCGTGGTTATGTTGTGTTAACATGTGACCATAACCATAACATATGCACGAGAGTTGTATTACGAACGGATCCCAGCCCCGGGTTTCACACATGACCACAGTTCCAAAGCACGGGGTTTACATTTAAGCCTCCGGTCACATGACCTATGGCATGTGACCTTGCCATGGAGCGCACGGGGAAGTTATGATTTAAACTTAGCCCTTTTTATATTTGTACGGGGTCACATGGACCCATGTGCCCACGAGCTTGGCGGTTAGGGGCTGGCGTGCCAATAACCATCCTACAGTTCGCACCATTGGCGCGATTACATTCGGTGCTGGATTTTTATTCTTTAAATAGCGTGTGTGCTAGGTTGAATGAACAAGGGTGCAATTTGTAGATGTAGAGACAACAAGTTTGAAGAGGGGACTTCCAGGAAGCCTAACTTCTTCGTTTTTTGGCCATACGAGGTGACGAAAAAGCCTAGCTAGGGGTTTTTGGATGCTCTTAAACCATTGGAGCAGTCTATTGGTCATTTTGAGCATTGTAAAGCATGTTTTTGAGTGCTTTGAGCAAACAATAATAATGATCCATTGAAAGCTGGACCAGGAGATGTAGCCCAAGAGAGGGGTGAATTCCTTTATCATTTGCTGTGTTATGTGCTTATGTTCATTGATTATGCTGCTATTTATTTACATCTTAAATGAGTAAATTCTATTAATGATGTGTTGCAAAGTTGATCCATTTTCTTTTAACACATAAACTTTACTAGCAAATATTTCCAAGTTTACAAGTCTTCTTCATTTTTAGATCAACTCACCATTCCTCTTTATACACTCAAATCAACACTGCAAAAGCTCCCACTAAACCCAGGTTTATCACAGACTCAAGATAAACTTGATTTATCAAGACCGAGCCAAACCCTCAACAACAAAGGCATCTCTCTGAAGCCAAAAACGAGCTCTGATACCACATGTAAGTTTTAAACTTGTGAAGTAAAGCAATGCATATAGATTCTTAATAAAAATATAATTTAATCAATGGCTCATACACAGATTACACAGAGATTTTATATCGAAAACCCTCAACTGAGAAAACCTTTCTTATATTCATTATATCTAATTTCACCATTCACCATACAATATATACAATGTTTTTAGGTATTCCGTAGATACCAAAACCCTAATCTCTTAATCCAAGATTAATTTACCAAACAACTAAAAATAGAAAAAACTGCCCAAAAACAAATTTCAGGGTGCTGCACGTAACCAGGGGGGCATACCTGCCCCCCCCTGGGAACCCCCTAGGAAAGCGCCCGACCACACGGCATAAGCAAAGCACTAGTACAAGGGATCATCAGATGCAGTTGTCATATCTGACGTGCCCACACACACACATGCAAAGAATATAACACATACCCAACATAAAGAAACTCCGGAGGAGGATCTACAATAGTCATTGGATCAGCTACAAGGAGAGGATCTGGACCGTTAAATTCCACGTCTAGACACCCAATGGAGTGTGCCAAGGAGGAGAACAGATCCTAGCCATAGGATTTGGGCACGAAGGATCAACAAGCGTTGGATCCAAGTAAGTGCATGAGACTTTAACCCTTTTTAAGTGAAAGGAATGAGGACTCGCTAAAGTCCTGAGGTTTTGGAGTGAATCAGAACCATCCATCATCTAGAGGGATAGGTGGTGAAAAATAAAAGAGTTCGAGAGGAAGAAATTCAGAGAGATTGGCCTGGAGCAAAGAGAAAAATACGTGAAGTTGAAAAGAGCGAAGAGATTTGGACCGTTGGATCCAGAAGGGATGCATGGCGGGAGATCCTACATCCTAGAAGAGAAAGTGTATAAGAGTTGGGATAAACACTGAAGAGTCGCAAGCCAAAGCAGATTTGAGCCGTCAAAGCCAAAGAGACAGGTGTTACTAGATCCTGCACTCCGGAGCATAAGAATTTCAGAGGAATTGGAGAGTGGAGGTGCGAGGACTTGCGAAGGTCGGAGTCCCGAAGTCAACCCATTCGTCCATTGGAGAAGGACGTGTGGGATAAGATTTTCCACTTCAGATAAAAGTTACTCCAGGAGAACAACGAATTGGGTGGAGCCAAAACTCTCGAAGGCTGAAGAGTCGGGGTCCATCTAGGTCGCCCATCGTTATTGGATAGGTGTCAGCAGATTGTGAACTTCAGAGACTTAGCATTCCATAGGTCTTGTGAGAGGTGGTTCAAAACTTTATGAAGTGTTGGATCCTGAAGTTACTGTGGATTGTTGATCCCAAAGGAGAGTGTGGACCATTGATATGCAAGGGGATGCATGGAGAATAGAGATTCACTCTGTTGGAAAGACACTTCGGAGTATTTGTGGAGTGTGCATGCAGATTTGGCTGAAGCCCGAATTCCAAAGAAAGAGATTGAGTCGTTGATCTCGGCAAGGAACGAGGACCGTTGATCCTATTTTTGGGGTTTTAGAGGATTGTGATTCCAGAAGAAGTGGTCGCAGTGTGGAGTGAGAACGTCGAGAGTCTGAATCTCTGAAGTGCCCTTTGAATAGGCGCTTGGTCATAGTTTGAGGTCATATGAAGGAAGAGGGGCCTAGCATAAGGAGCTAGCATCTGTTATTTCAAATAGGGAACAAGGGCTTAGTAGGAGCATGTGGGTTTCATAGAACCCACGCCTTCGAAAAAAAGGGGCATGTGTAAAGTTGTTTTGGGTTCCAGCAGGGGCCCGAAGAGCCGATTCGGCTTAGTGTTTTGAAAATATCCTACATCGAGAGTTTGTGCAACCCCTAGGAGAGAAGGGGGACTGCATCATGTGATATGAGAGCATGTTTCTTATTTCAGGTAGTAGGCAGGAGACAAAGGAAATTGCTTGATACCATCAAGTGGTATCATAGCCACAAAATTAATTTTTGTAGGCAAAGGAGATAAAGGAGATAGCATGAAAACATCAAGTAGTATCAGAGGTTTAATTTCTCCTATAGATAGCAGGTGAAGGAAGGGAGAGTGTTGATGCTCTGTGGGTGATTTCTTGCAAGAGTGCAACAACCAAGCAGACAACTAGGTGGGTTGTAGGAGAAGCTGGAGACACTCTCAGTTGCAGAGTAGACAACAGACAACCAGGAGGGTTGAAGTCAGAGGAGAGAAAATGGATATTGAAGGCCATAGGTGTGGTCAAGGCAAAGATCGCCAACAGAAAAGTATGGCAGAAATGGATAAAGAGCTTGAGAAAATCAGAGCGAAGATCGATAGGCTAACGCTAAAGATGCAGCAAGAGGCACAAGTACATTGGAGGTACGAGTGGCCCATGAAGTAGAGAGAAAGATGGCATGTTCAGAAGTTGTTGGATAGAAGGTAGTGCCAGGAGTTGAAGACGTGGTTGAGGCATGATGAAACCCTTGGTGACACAGAGGAGGAGCTGGTTTTCGTCTATGAGCCAAAGGTTGGAGAAAACCTCAGTGATGAGGACAAGAGATCAACAATTGATCTCATAGTGTACCAGGAGGGAAGTGATAAAAATTCAGATTGCCAGGTGAGAAATGAGATGAGATCAATTGATCTCATAGACTTCGAGGAGGGTAGAGGAGAAATCCCATATTTCCAGGTGGGCAAGGGAGAAGAGAGGAGACTATATGAAAGTCTCATGAACTTAGCTGAGAGTTTAGATCATCAAGGAGAATTTATGGAGGAGGATAAGAGGAGTGTTCTGATCATTAGAGGAGTTCATATATTCATGCCAAGAAGCCCAGTTGAGGCCAGAGCATGTGTTACAGATGTATCAACAGAAGCACAATGAGTAGAGATTGTCATCATGGAGGAGAAGGAGCATACACTAATGTCTTCCCCAAGAGAAAAAGAGGAGCACACAATTGAGTTGTTCACTCAGTGGGAGATGGACTTGGAGATGATGGAGGATTGGTTGAACAATACAGGACTAGAGAAGGACCACCAAGATGTAGTCATGTAGATTGAAGGAGAATGCCAGCCTGAGGAGCATCTGGAAGAAGTTGGAGTTGAACCAACACATGAAGATATGGCATAGGATAATCTATCATAGGAGATAGCTAAGAAGAAGCTTAGTGAGGATACTGCAGAATTGGAGTTTGCAGGAGAGTGGCAAGTCAAGGCCACAGTAGATGAAGATAGCATGGGGGATTAGGATGATCTACCCTTTTATCAGCATGAGGAAGTGCAGCAGGCCAGTCTACATGAAAGAAGAATCCAACCAGCAAAGAAGCTGGAAGAAGTGATAGAGGAAATCAGAGAGTTGATTTTGAGGTCAACAGAGGAGACTTCCATTAGGAGGAATCTTAACAAAGGGGGACCTGCAAGAGTAGTAGCAGTAGCAACAACATAACAGAGGAGCAGGAGGACAACTCTAAGGCAAAGTTTGGTATCTAGGGAGATTTCAACAATGGAGAAGAGGGAGCCATGAGAAGGAGCTCATGATTTTCCCAACAGTGGAGTATGATGCAGGAGAATCACTCCACCTCAGCCAAGCTCTATTTATTCAGCACATCAAAGCGCATTCAAGGAGTGGAGAGGCACCAACCCTCTCATTTTTCCCTCAATTTTAAAAATTAAATGTAATTAAAAGAAAATTAAATGTTGTAAGGCTTGAGTAGAGTCGATTCATGCCTTTGTCCAGGAAGTAGTTTAAGTCACCTTTATTAGTCTTGATTTGGAAAGAGCGTGAGCATCGCCTCAGGTTTGATAAAGTAAATGTTCATTCAATGTAATAAGCCTCAGTAGTTAGGCATTGTAATGGTGATTAGACACCACTAGAGTAGTTGGAGGGAAAGGCTCATTGAGCCCCTATTGTATAAAGAATTGTAACATATGTTGAGTAGAGGCTGCTGAAAGTTGAGAGAGAATCATTGTAAGCCAAGGAGAGAGAGTCAAGACTCAGTTGCAATTCGGGATTTTGTACACATTGTAAACAGACATTCGTATTAATACAAAGAGCAGTTTTTTCTGCATGAGATTCTTTGTGTGTTTACCTGTTTTTTATGAATGTTATCTCTATGTGTTTAGGAATGTATGACGTAGATGTGTATGATAGGTTTCCATCTATAGGGATAGACATAATTATTTATTTGTGATTTTGTTGGCTTATTTATGGGTTCTTTAGGTTGTGCAAGGAGTGCACAACAAGGTATTGGAAAGTATGTGAGCCAACGCAAAGAGTGTGTATCTGAATTATGTTTCGAATTCAGGAGAGAACATTCTAGGTGGGCACACTAGAACATTACAAACTCAAGGAGATCCTGAGAGTTACTGAATACTCTAGATGAAATACTATGCAGAGAAATCATAGTCGAAGTTGTTGAATACTTTGAAAGACTCAGCCAGGTGGGAATTGAGCGAGTGCAAGGAGTGCACAAGAAGAACTCTGCTTCGATTTCTTGGAGAGAAGTGTGAGAGGAAGACACCACAAAGTTGATATATACTCTCTTGAATCTCTTCTAGGAGGGCATTGAGTAGGTGCAAGTGTGCAGAGATGAAATATGTTCCGAGTTCAGAGAAGATAAGTGTTGGGAAGGACACCCCAGAGTTACTGAACACTCTGGAGATCTGTTGGAGGAGAGGTACCATGGAGTTGTTGAATACTTTGTATGGAAAGAATATTTGTAAGGAGTGCATTGAGCATTCACATGGAGTGTGCGATAACTCTCTTTCAAGTTCTGGGAGAAAGGTTGCCAATAGGTCACACCATAACGTTAAGACTTGGAGGAGAGTAAAGTGTAAGTTTACATAGAGAGAACAAGGAGTGTGCGAGTGAATTATGAGAATTCAAAACTCAAGGAGTGAATTTGTGTAAAGAATGCACAGGACCAACACATTCTGAAGTGTTGGAGAATTTGAAGGAACCAGAGTTGTTGAACACTCTGGGGGGAAGAATCTCTTCAAAGTGTGCATTGAGCGGATGCAAGGAGTGAATCAATGAACCTGAGAGAGATCAAGGTTTAGGAGGAAGACCCGTGCAAGGCGTGCACTGGGCCAACACTTTTATCAGTGTTGAATAGGTCTGAGGATTTCAGACAGGAAAGCACACGGAGTGTGCTAGATGTAAAGTATTTCAGCTTCATAAAGCTCAGGAGGAATAGCTCCTTTGCACACAAAATATCAATAAAGAGGGAAATAAAAGACCAAGAACCTTTAAGGTTTGAGCTTCAGAAAATCTCAAGAGGACGAGCATTAAGTTCCAGGAGGGCACATAAATCCTTTGAAGGGGAGCAGAAGGGTCGAGACCCCCTTGGAATTCTGAGCAAGTGCACAAGCTCAGAAGTGGAATTGCAAGTTTGCACGCAAAGCGCAAGGAGGTGCTAGAGACGAGGTCAAATTACATTGGTAGAAGCTCATAAGGGAGATCGCAAGGTGTGCGTTGAATAAGAACTTGCTTCAAGTTCGAAATCTCGGAAGGAGGAGCGAAGTCGAGACCCAACAGTCGGGCTTGCAGGAGAAATCTCAAAGGCTGCAACCTTTGACACTTACAAATTTTCCCAAATTCAGGAGAACAAAGAAGCTGAGGAGGAGGAGCAACAATAGTCGTTGGATCAGCTGCAAGGAGAGGATATGGATCATTAAATTCCATGTACAGACACCCAAAGGAGTGTGTCGAGGAGGAGAACAGATCCTAGCCATCGGATCTAGGCGCGAAGGAACAACAGGCGTTGGATCCAGGTAAGTGCGTGGGACTTTAACCCTTTTTAGGTGCAAGGAATGAGGAGTCATCGAAGTCTTGAAGTTCCAGATTGAATCGGAACCGTCCATCGTCTGGAGGGATAAGTGGCAAAATATCAGAGAGTTCGAGAGGAAGAAATTTGGAGAGATTGGGGTGGAGCAAAGAGAAAAATTTGTGAAGAGCGAAGAGCGAAGAGATATGGACCGTTGGATCCAGAAGGGATGTGTGGCGAGATATCCTACATCCTAGAGGATTGAGTGTAGAAGAGTTGGGAGAATTATTGAAGAGACAGAAGCCGAAGTAGATCTGAGTCAGCCAAGCCAAAGGGATAGGTGTTACTAGATTCTTCACTTTGGAGCATAATTACTTTGGAGGAAATGGAGAGTCGAGGTGCAAGGACTTGCAAATATCGGAGTCCGAATTCATCCCAATCGTCCATTAGAGAAGGATGCATGGCAGAAGATTTGTCACTTCGAAGAAAAGTTACTACGCGATAACAACGAATTAGGTGGAGCTAGAACTCCCGAAGGCCGAAGCATCGGGGTCCATCTAGGTCGTCCATCGTAATTGGATGGGTGTCAACATATTGTGAGCTTTGGAAATTTAGCATTCTGGAGGTCTTTTGAGAAGTGGTTCAGAACTTCCCGAAGTTACTATGGACCGTTGATCCCAAAGGAGAGCGTAGACCATTGATTTGCGAGGGGATGTGTGGAGAACGGAGGTTCACTCCCTTGGAAAGCCACTTCATAGGATTTGTAGAGTGTGCATGTGGATTCGATCAAATCCCAAATTTCGAAGAAAGAGACTGAGTTGTCGATCTCGATGAGGAATGAGGATCGTTGATCTTGTTTCCGGGGTTTCAGAGGATTGTGACTCTGGAAGAAGTGATCGCAACATGAAGTGAGAATGCCAAGAGTCCAAAGCTCCAAAGCACCCTTTGAATAGGCACCTGGTCATAATCTGAGGTCATATGAAGGATGAGGGTCCTAGCATAAGGAGCTAGCACCTATAATTTCAAATAGGGAACAAGGGCTTATCATGAGCCAGTGGGTTTCATAGAACTCGTGCCTTAGGGAAAAAGGGGTCTGTGTAAAGTGGTTTTGGGTTCCAATAGGGGCCCGAAGAGCCGATCCGGCTCAAGGTTTTATGAATATCTTAGACTGGGAGGTTGCACAACCCCTATGAGAGAATGGGGGTTGCATCAGTGCATAAAGTTGAGGAGAAAGGACATAATTATGTATAATTTGGCAAAGTGTTGTTTGTTTTATAAAATTTTGACTTAGATGATTTTGGTAAATAGCCAAGCATAAAGACAATGAGATAAGAACATAATTTTAAATAAATCAGAAAAGTGTTTCTATAATGCATTTGAATTTTTTCATTTTGGTAACTAGCCAACTACGCACCAAATGGATAAAATAAGTACTTAAGGAGAGAGCACCCTTATTGTATTTTAATATGGTATTCCTTACCTTACATACTATCTTTCAATATGTTATGCCTCACCTTACTTACTTACTAACTAGCTTTCAATCCATTATGTCTTAACTTAGTTAACTTACTTACTTGTTTTTGAGTATCTTACACCTTACACATGAATTATTTCACTCACGTGAAGTAAGGAACATTGGAAATACCATTATGGACTTTATGCTATCTCTAGTTACCAAAATCATAGTAGTCAATTGAGTAACTAAAGTTCCTCTATATTCCTATTATAGATGTCCAATTGATCATCTTCATCCCTTGATCTCCCTATGGTTGATTGAGAAACTAAAAATTCCTCTCCCATTGGTTGAGTGACTAAAGGCCCTCGATCTCCCTCTCTCTTTGGTTGAGAAACTAAATGTTCCTCAATCTCCCTATTATAGATGGTTAGTTAAGAATCTGTGTTCCTCTCCCTTTCGTTGAGAAACTAAACACACTATAATCTCCCTACAATCAATCACGTAACCAAAAGTTCCTCAATATCCCTATTATTAAACAACAAATAATCTTCTTTCCTCAGTGTCTAAATACCCTCTCCATGGAATTTTCACTTTGAAGTATTCCATGAATATCTCTACTTTATTTATATTGTTTTGGGCTCATGAATATATCTACTTTATTTGTATTATTTTGGGCTCCATACTAATGCTATTTGATTCCGTTTAGGTTTTTGTAGAGATTATGACTATTTTACACTTTAGAGATGTTATAAGGCACTGCATAACCAAACCCCTTGTTGTGAAGATATCTCCTAATAATTTTTTCTCGCCATCTTTATGTTTTTTCTAAAAAATTACATGCACAAATTGTATTATTAAGAAGGAATCCTTGCTCTTACAAGTTGTTTTTTTTTTATTAAATTCAATTCAAGTCCAACCCTTATATGAGCTAATGAGGGGAAACATACTCCAACAAAATTATAATCATGAGTTAATTTGCAAATGATCAATTGCACACACACCTTCACACCATGGGAGAGTAAGTGATGAGGGTTTTATAATATATTTTACCCATACCAGATCTATAGGGGCCTTAATACGTTTATCACTTTGAAGTGTTTCTATAACAAACAATTGGCCAAAAGTGTTTCTTCCACATTGAGAAATAGACAATAATTGTTTATATAATGTAATAAAAAAACTATCCCATTTTTGTAGCTAAGTATCTAAGTGCATAAGAATATTTAAACACTTGACCAATATGACTCTAACCTAATATCTCAAAATACATAACTTCATAATAACACTATTGTTATTTTTATCCAACTTATTTCATTGAGTTAAGTAGTTTTTTTAGGTGAGTTCTAGTGTGGTTACCACTAAAACATATATTCCAAGCAAGTCCATGCAGGTCCTTTATTGGCCCCAAGGAAGTCATCATATACACTCCAGGAAGTCAAGTATCTAAGTCCATTGGGCTCAATTTGACAAAGTGTTTCTATGATTAACATATATCTCATTTTAGTAACTAGCCAAGTATCGAAGTGCATAATCCAAGGAGATAAGTGCATAACTCCGTAGAAATTGGAAAAGTTTTGCTTCTTTTATAATTGACTTAAATGATTTCGGTAACTAAGTAGGTATCTAAGTGCATACATCCAATAGATAAGTTCATAACTCCATAGAAATTGGTGAAGTGTTTATATAACATATTTCTTTTTTTCATTTCAGTAATTAGCCATCCACCCACCGAAGGAGTAAAATAAGTGCATAAAAAGAAGAACCCTTACATACTAGCTTTTAATATGGTATACCTTACCTTACTTGATATCGTTCGATATGTTACAATTTAACTGAATTACTTACTAGGTTTCAATATGTTATACCTTACCTTATCTTACTTGGATTTCAATACATTATTCCTTACACAAGAAGTATTTCTCTCATGCAAAGAAAGGGGCATTGGAAATACCATTATGGAGTTCTTTTCTATATATATATATATATATATATATATATATACCTTAAAGTTCCTTTATCTCCTTATTTTATATGTGTAATTGAGCATATTCAATCCTCGGTCTCCCTATGTTCAATTGAGCAACTAAAATTTTCTTAAGCTTCCTACCATAGATGGTCAATATATTCATTCATTTCCCTTTAGTTGAGAAACTAAATGTACTTTTCATCTCCAATGATCAATTGAGCAAGAAAAATTTCTTCAATCTCCTTATTATAAATAATTTAAACAATTGAGCATCTTTTTGATAAAGTGTCGACACTCTCCTTCACATTTTCACTTTGAAATATTTCATAAATATCTGTATTTTTATTTATATTATGTTGGACTCCATAATAATGTTATTTAATATATTTTAAGTGTTTGTAAAGATAATGACTACTTTCCTTCACATTTTCACTTTGAAGTATTTCATGAATATTTTTATGTATATTATGTTGAACTCCATGATAATGCTTTTTAATATATTTTAAGTGTTTGTAAAAATAATGACTACTCTCCTTCACATTTTCACTTTGAAGTATTTCATAAATATATGTATTTTTATTTATATTATGTTGAACTTCATAATAATGCTATTTAATATATTTTAAGTGTTTGTAAAGATAATAACTATTTTATACTTTAGAAATGTTATAAGACACCACATAAACTCCTTGTTGACTATTTTACACTTTAAAAATACTATAAGACACCACATAAACCAAACCCCTTGCATAAACCAAACCTCCTTCTAATGTAATCTCATAATAATTTTTGCTTGACATATTTATGATTATTCTATTCTTATTAGCTTGAAATCTCATGCATAAACTATATTATTATGAAGGAAAACATGCTCTTACAAGGTTTCTTGTATGAGCAAATGAGGAGAAACATACCCCAACAAAGTCTAATTATGAATTAGATTTAAATCTCTATGATCAATTGTAGACACATCTTCACCCCATGGGAGAGTTGTTTAATATATTTCTTCCATACTAGGTCTGTAGGGGTCCAAATACTTTTAGCAATTTGAATTATTTCATAAATATCTTTACTTTATTAGTCTGGCGATCTTTGGCTCGGAAGTTAACCATAGTTGATATCCTATTACTTGGTTTGTTTTGATGTATTACTTGGTGGGTTATTGATATTATGTAGTCTTTCCACACTTTAGATCAAATTAGTATTATTAATATTGTTTATATTTATTTAAACAAATTCTTTTTCTTATTTATAAAAAATTTTCATTCTAAATTTTCCAATTCTGATTCTAATTTGTGATTGATTCATTGTAACATGAAGTGACTATATTTCCCTTTAGGATTTGTTCATTGTAACATGATTAGTTCACTGTAACATGAACTGACTACATTTCCGTGTATGGGATTTTATTTTTTGAAATTGTTAGAACCAAGAAATAATTTAAAAAAAACAATTTAAACAAACTTTTTATTGGCGGATTTGTAGGTTCTGACACTGCAAATTTTGGAGAAGCACAATCTCTGCTTCAATAGAAGGCTTCAGGTCTTCAAGAAGGATCAGGTTTTTGGAAAAGTCCTTCCACGCGGCGAGGTGCATGGAGCCATCAATTCATGTCTGATTTTTCATTGCTTCAATGAATCCATATTTTCTGAGACGTAACCACTCACTAGATCTGTATGTCCAATTACTGCGATCTTTTTATTATCCTGGGCATCAATTTTTATAAAGTCCACACTTACAACCAATTCACAGAGCTTCCGAACTTTAATACAAATTATTCCATCATCGTTTGAACAAATTATACGTAAACCAAGAAGCTACCCTCAATTCCCACAAGCATCTTCATTGCTCTCCGTTTGCATTTTT
>ML789100.1:407034-418762 GCA_009831015.1 Picea engelmannii | reverse complement strand
GAGGTTATATGATTATTTTGATATTTTTTAAAGGTTGCACTGTCAGTCCAAACAATTGATCACCTCCTCCAAGAATTAAACTCAACCATCAGCAAAAACGTTTCTGGAATATTTTTGTTTTTCAATGCTTATTTTTAGAAATGACTGGTGCTCTGTTGTTTATACATATATGAGCATAAACAAGCACGAAATTATCAGATTTAAGGAAATTTAACCATGGACGGAGTCCATACCTTGTTAACGGAGGTAATACTGATAGTAAGGGAGGTATAATCAACCGGGCATGGCCTGGTCGGAATGGAACTCCACAGCGATCTGGGAAGAATTTGTTGCCTTGTCTCCAATTCAAGAGATTTCAAGTTATAAAATAGAGTCCACGCCACTCTAGCTTTCCACTTAAATTTATTTAGTAATGATTAAAGGAGGCGCCAACGAAGACACTCTATGCTCAACTCCAAATACCCTAATTGCTCAACTCTCGGCTAAATTCCCAACAAATCAAATACCCTAATTTCTATAAAATATTTTACACGCCATACATACATTTACCTAGATCCGTAAGGCTAACTTCTTGGTAACTGAAAGTGAATCTCTAGACACCAGTGTATGTACGATTTTTCTCAGACGATTGCATAAGACCTGACAACTCCCACTGGAACAAGTTGCTCCTGCGCTACTCGCGGGCAGAACACTATCGCGGCCATGAACAAGACAATGCCCAGATTCTCCATGGGAGCGCGCCTCCCTGCAACAGGACATATTCCACTTAGAAAAGTGAACACAGGCACATACAAGATTGATTTTATGATGGCATAGATAGAATATAGAATATTGTGCTATGGGCACATCAATTCTTTCAGGTTTCATATTGGCGTCAGCAGGAATCGAACCATACAATCTCCAAGTAATAAACCTGGAAAATAGATACCTGGGACAACTCAAACCTGGAAAAATGATGTCTGGGACGACTCAATGCGGCCATGTTGCCTCATGCATGCAACAACAATAACAATAGTACCGCTATTTCCCCTCAAAGTATTTGATTGACATGAGCATCGGGGAGGATTCAGGGAAATTAAATTTCCTTGGAGGGTGAATAGAATTTTTAATTTCAATGTAATGTGAATAAAATAAATGTACCGACAAGATTGATCGAGGTTAATAAAACCAACCTTTTATTTCTAGTTTGTGGAGGTTATGCAAATCCAAATGCAACTTTAAAAATATTTATATTTAAATCATTTGAAAGTTTTTTGTTAGTGATTTTATTTATAGGTATAATTAATATCCTGAATCATTATTAATTAATAATTTCATACTCATGATTATAAAAACCGTCTCTGATCTAATAAACGCTATGCCGCTATGCCAACGAAGGCATTTTATGAATAATTGATAAACGCTATGCCAACGAAGGCATTTTATGAATAATTGAAGCAATCAAACTCAATAGCATAAGTGATCTAGTTCATTAGAAGCAATAATGTTATATTATATTATAACACATGATATGCTATGTTATAATATAACATAACATATGATATGTTATAACATTTATTATATAAAATTATTTTATTTTATTTTTTTTTATTTTTNTATGAAATATTATTAAAAAAGAGTGATTGTTTGAACATTTTTCATGTAAACTTTTGTTATCAAATATTATTAAGAAGGAATAATTGTAATTTAAGTTGTTGTTGGATTTCAAAGGGTCTTTTGTAATTAAGTATGTCTAAGAGTATCATCTAGTTAACTTTCTAGAGATATTTCATAAAAGAAGTGCTTGACTTTTTGACATATTGGTGGTAATATCGAACCACAAAATCAAGTTAAGTGTGAAGGTCTAAGTTGGAATCGATTGTGTATCGATTCCACTTCTTTCATCAATACTTTTGTAGAATTAAAATTTAATTTTTGGTTATCATTGTCCTTTGAATGGTTACAAAGCTTATCTTGTGAGGCAAAGTGGAGGTTATGCAAATCCAAATGCAACTTTAAAAATATTCTTATTTAAATCATTTCAAAGATTTTTGTTAGTGCTTTTATTTATAGGTATAATTGATATTTTGAATCATTATTAAATAATAATTTCATAATCATGATTATAAAAACCCTCTTTGTAGATGTATAAACCCTATTTCGAGCTTGGAGAGTACAACAGAGTACAACATAACAACTAGAACATAATACCTAATAAACATTATGCCAACGAAGACATTTTATGAATAATTGAAGCAATCAAACTCAATAGCATAGGTAACATATGTTATATTATAACATAACATATGTTATGTTATAATATAAAATAACATATGATATGTTATGTTATAATATAACATAACATAACATATGTTATGTTATAACATTTCTCATGTAAAATTTTGTTAAATTTTTTCAAGATTTTCCAGTTAAAATTTTGTTATGAAATATTATTAAAAAAGAGTGATTGTTTGAACATTTCTCATATAAACGTTTGTTCTCAAATATTATTAAGAAGGAATAATTGTAATCTAAGTTGTTGCTGGATTTCAAAGGGTCTTTTGTAATTAAGTATGCCCAAGAGTATCGTCAAGTTAACTTTCGAGAGATATTTCATAAAATAAGTATGTTATAACATAACATATGTTATGTTATAACATTTCTCATGTAATTTTTTTTTAAATCTTTTGAAGATTTTCCATTTAAAATTTTGTTATGAAATATTATTAAAAAAGAGTGATTGTTTGAACATTTCTCATGTAAACTTTTGTTATCAAATATTATTAAGAAGGAATAATTGTAATCTAAGTTGTTGTTGGATTTCAAAGGGTCTTTTGTAATTAGGTATGCCCAAGAGTATCGTCAAGTTAACTTTCGAGAGATATTTCATAAAACAAGTATGTTATAATATAACATAACATATGTTATGTTATAACATTTCTCATGTAAAAAATTTTAAATCTTTTGAAGATTTTCCATTTAAAATTTTGTTATGAAATATTATTAAAAAAGAGTGATTGTTTGAACATTTCTCATGTAAACTTTTGTTATCAAATATTATTAAAAAGGAATAATTGTAATCTAAGTTGTTGTTGGATTTCAGAGGGTCTTTTGTAATTAGGTATGCCAAAGAGTATCGTCAAGTTAACTTTTGAGAGATATTTCATAAAATAAGTGCTTGACTTTTCGACATATTGGTGGTAATACCGAACCACAAAATCAAGTTAAGTCTGAAGATCTAAGTTGGAATCGATTGTGTACCGATTCCACTTCTTTCATCAATAGTTTTGTAGAATTAAAATTTAATCTTTGGTTATTGTTGTCCTTTGAATGGTTACAAAGCTTATATTCTGAGGGCAAAGTGCTTTACAACACTTATGAGGATTGGTACAATGGCTTGAAAAATAATTAGTTGACATGTCAATATAAATCAAGATTCCACAAATACTCTTTCATTCTAATTCATTGGAAGTAGATTTCTTAAGATGCTTGACACAATTAATCATTCATTCTAATTCATTGGAAATGGATCTCTTAAGATGCTTAATGCTTGAGGTCGAGACACTTTCATAGTTTAGTGTTGAGACATTACGACTCAAATTCTTCAATGAGGCAGGGACTAGATCCTTAGCATCTATTTCCCTTGTTTATATATCATTTTGTCACCATACTAATGATATTTGAATTATTTTATGTGTTTACAATAATAATGTATATTTTACACTTTAGACATGTTGAAAAGTGTCACATCCCCAAAGATGATGTTGTAATAATGACATGACCCCCTTGCGAGGCAAGTTCCTAAATACCAAATCTTTTTTGTTTTTTAATGTGTAAGCACATTTTACACTTTAGACATGTTGAAAAGTGTCACATCCCCAAAGCTGATGTTGTAATAATGACATGACCCCCTTGCGAGGCAAGTTCCTAAATACCAATTTTTATTTCTATTTTTAATGTGTAAGCACCAAATATTTGTTTATAATTAAAAAAAAAAAACTGTGTGAAATGTTATTCCTTAAGGATCTCTTCTTTCCAATGTGATATTTTATCTAATTATACTAGTTTAAAATACCATACAAAAACCATATTATTAAGAAAAAACCCTTACTCTTACAACGTGTTTGAAAATTCAAGACAAATTCCAAATATTCTCTAAACTAATTAAGGGACACACTCCCCAATAAAATTATAAACATGCATTAAATTTTCAAACTACAAATGCCTAGTTGCACAAATGCCTTCACCCCTTACGAGGGTGGGTATTGTGGTGGCAAACAAAATATTTTTTGCATGCTTGAATTTTTCTTTGCATAATGCAACTTAAGCACTAATAGGTTTTTGGTAAAATAAATAAATTTATTTTGTTTCATTCATAGATCACTATAACATGTTTGCTTGATACTTTGCTATGTTTTAGGGTTGATGATAAAGAGTCTTAAAGGTATTAGACCAATTCATGTCTTTAAACATATTATATAATTTTTTCATAGAGAATATATTTCTAATAATTTTAATGTTGATAAAAATATTAAAAAAAAATCAAGTATAAAGTGATTATGTCCATTAAATAAGATTTAATCATAAGTTCAAGAATCTTTCTAAATTAAAATTATATTTTTGATATTTTTGTGATCTATATTGAGAAAGTCATTGCCTCTATTTTGAAGAGAGATAGGGTGTGGAAATGGAAACTTGTTTTTTTTCTATTTTTTTTTCATTTGCCTAAAAAAACATTAGATAATGAAGGTGATCCACAACAAGAAAAGGTTTATTGGTAACTAAAATAAATGCATAGTATTTAGTATTTATTGAGTGTTTTATTTCTGTAATCTACATAGCAATAAACAAATAATTCTAATGCTAGTTATTTGTGGGTCATGGATCTCCATAATAAGCATATGGTAATATAAATGGTGGCCTATTGACAATTGATTATGGAACATCATGGTTTTCTTATGTATTGAAGAATAAATATTTCAAGTAAGAGAGTGAACAAAACAAGCAACAAATGAAAAGTTGTTGAAGTTGTGGAATACAACATGCTCCTCCTTGTTTTGTGTATAAAATCAAATGAGATTGTGTAAACAAACAAAATTTCTTACTTTTCTTGTTCAACAACTTATACTCAAGATACTAGTATTATGAATCGACAAAATAATAACATAAAACAAATCTTTTTGCATTGTCAGAAGTCTTGTAACATGCACCAATTGATAAGAGATTATATCAATGACTCAAGAGATTGAATACATGAAAGCTTGTGATAGAATCTTCATATATCAAATATAAATAAACAAATACCAATAATTAAACAATTTTAATGCTATCAACTAACTAGGAATGTGATGGGGAATCAATACTCAACAACAAGCTCTTTAACCCAAACTCAAAGAATAATGACACTTAAATGCATTCACGTAGGAATCTCCATTGTTGGTCCATGTGGGGGTATAATAGCTTCTCCAATTACAACATAGTGAAGCTAAGAAGCAAAAGAAACAGCATGCATGCAAGCCATAATCATGACAATTTTGTCCACAAGTTGATAAGAGTTGGTAACAATTGTTGTGGCTTATTTTTGATTAAGTGTTGGTGTAGAGAATATTTTATCAAAACATGATTCTGCATAAGTAGTAAGACTACAAAATCCTGAGTACATGGAGGTTGAGGAGTCATCTTAGATATCTTATGCATCAAGTTTTATAGATCCTTTATGCATGTATCTAAAGACCAATATGATTTTGTAATATTTTGTATGACCGGGTTATAGATTTTAGATTCCATGGCATATTTAGGAATCTTCTATTGTAATATTTTGTATGAGTGGGTTATAGATTTCATATTCCATATCATATTTAGGAATCTTCTATTGTAATATTTTGTATGAGTGGGTTATATATTTTAGATTCCATAGCATATTTAGGAATCTTCTATAGCCACTCTAGTCACCTATATATATGGCACCTACAATGTGATAATGTGATAGGAGAGATGTTAGAGAGAGAGAGAGAGAGAGAGAGAGAGAGAGAGAGAGAGATTTCTTGGTTAGAGTTTTGCATCAAAGTTAGGTAATATCATGCATATTGTTAATACAATGGATATCATTATGCTTACATTTTTGTGTTCCTATTGTACCTATATGATCTATATGATCTTGTAATTGAACTAAATTATGTTAGTTCTACTAGTTTAAATAAATGCAACTAATGAAATAGTAAGGAATACAACCCCCTCTAAGCATTTAACACTCTTCACTTTAATCACATGGAAACTATCATATGTTCCTTCAATGAGACCCATTTTCTCCGGAAAAGTTGAATATGTCAACACTCTACGTTGGGCCACTATTAGACACCTTCTATAGACCATGTGTTTGTCATAGAACCAACAACATGGTTATGTTGTTGAAACCTTAACCAATGCAAAGTAATAGAGATGTGGTGGAGGACAAAGAAATTTCAGATTGAATATTGGATGGAAATGAGGATTCATGAATTTGCTTGTAAATAAAGTGTGTACATACTCGAAGATGTGGAAAGATTCAAAGAGAAATACTTGTTTGATTGTATGGATGAAACATTAGAGATTATAGGATTATAAGTATAAATCTATTTTCTTTGAATCGCTAGCCTATTCTTCATCATTGTCTATAAAATTTAGAGATTTTACATTATTTAGTTGATTCCCTTTCTACAAGGTTTCAGTTAATGATAAATATACAAGTATAGTGCTCTTGTTGTTGTGTTTCATTTTAATTTTGGGTATTCTTTAGAAGGGTTGAATATTGCTAATAGTATTGACATAAAAAATTTATTATTTGATCATCTTGGATTTTTTTCATTGTCTTACCACACTGCATATTGGTGATGTTGATTCTTAGCTTCTTGTTATTCTTTCCAAAAGTGTTTTTTCTATTGTAATTCTTAGGTGGTTTGTTTTTATGTTAACCAAGAACAAGTAGTCACGTTTAGGTGAATTGGATTCTGTGTTGTAGTGAGAATGCTTGGTCCATTGTTGTTATTTTTGGAGCTTGTCTAGATTTTTCCTTATGGATGTTTGTACGACATTTCTTTATATTTTATTGTGCAAACCAATGAATTTATCTGAAACAAAACTCTTGCCTTGTTGGAAACAGATTTCGCCTTTATGTTGGTAGAGTATCCCTACCGCTTGAGCTAACTTACCTAGATTGAAAAGAATATTTTTTTTTTTTTTTTTGACGAAAACGGTTATGGATTATATTAAGAAGGTGGACTGGCCAGTAAAACATTGGCAAGCCACTGGGTCCTTTACATCGAGAGTGATTTCTATCACTTAAAGTTCAAGATCCTGGAAACATTACACATTACTCAGAATACATCTTGTTAATAGCTATTTCAGTGAGCCAGATCAGCTTCGCGTCATTACATCTTCCCGCTGATAGACATTTTTTTTCTTTTTGGTTACGACCTGCCATTCATTTCTTTGACCCTGGTTATGAATTTTCGACTGAGCTTGCACTTCTTCTGCCTCAGCAATATCGGCCCAGCTTGAGGCTTTCTTGGTTGGGCTTGAAGCCCTGGGCAAAGCTGCTTCTGCTGGGTCTTCCCCCTTTCCAGGTTCTTTGAGGATGGATACGGATTCCCCTTCAGCTTCTGACGGCGAGATCTTTTCAGCTTGCTTCTCTGGTTGCGCTCCTGTCCACCAAGTGGGCCTTTGGCTTCAGGATGATCTTCTTTTCCCAGATGACTTCTCACAGTTCCGGGCTATGTGCCCTGTTTCAAAACATACCCTGCATCTGAAACAAAGGTTCTCGAAATCGATCTTCTGGGTCCAAGAGAAGTTCTCTCCGAGGAGGAGGATTTCTGCTGGGAAACCCTTGTTGAAGTCCATCTCTACACAGATCTGGGAAAAGGTGGAGTTGACTGGGGCAGCTTCAGGACAATTGCAAAGATATTTCCCTATGCCATTTCCGATACATTCAAGAGATTTTTCCCCCCGAAAGTGTAGGGGAAGTGACGAGAGACGCACCAAGAATAGAGCAGTAGAAATAGAGGCCATGGCTGGATCAAAGTCAGGGGTCCATGACTGCACAGACAGCCCTGCTCTGCCCCATAACCACGGCCCGGAGCTGGAGACCAAGTCTCTTTCATCAGAAGATTCAAAGATAGCTACGAAAAAACCCTTCGCAAGGGGGCAGACTGTAACCTCACCCACAAGAAGCGGAGACCATTCAGAGTCGATCCAAGAGCGAAGATCAACTAGATTCGGCCAGTAGCCGTTAAACCTGCGAACCAGGGCGAGCTTGCTGAGCTGAGAGGAATACACCAGTGCTTCCTTCGGCATCTGGATAGAAACTGTCGGGGCTTCAACAATCAAAGTATTCGGAGAAGAGGAACCCCCTCGAAGGGAGGCCATATCCTTGAAAGAAGCTTGTCCCGCACGTCCCAAAGAGGGACCCTGATCTGGGAGAGGGCGGGTGGAGCAACCCCCTTCGGGCTTGGCAACAACGTTTGAATAGGTTCGAGCAGGAGCAGGGGGGGCATCGGCCTCCATAGAGGACAAAGCCATGAGAGGGGGCGCAACAGCCGCAGGTGTAGCCACCAGGGACGACACAGCCGCCATTGGGGATCTGCTAACAGGGCGGGAACGAGCTTGAAGCCTGGAACAGGTCGCGAGGAGGCCAGCGGGCCTGTGGAGGACTGCAGGACCAGGCCGAAGCCCCAAAAATGAACCCTTCGCCTTCTCTGCCGCCGCCGCTCTACAAAACTTTAAAAAGTTGAAGGACATGGGGGTGGGCTTTGATCCACTTATGTGTGCATGGGTCACGATGCCATTTATTATAGTATCTCTGGGTGCAACCACACATTCGACCACTACCTCAAGGTGTCCCCATGGCTCCAGGTAAAGCCCTCACGAGAATTGAACCTTGCCCAACAGTGAAAAACTCCTCGCTTTCCACCATTGGATCCAACCCCTTTGGACTAGATTGAAAAGAATATTATCCCAATTTATGTAGTGAAATAATATAGAACCATGGGTTTTTCATATTTCTAACTAGACTAGTAAGTGGGTCTAACTTGGATGGTTAAAAAAATGGGTTGTTATTCTACCCACTTGGCTTTGATTTTCACTTATGACATGTTTGCTTCTCATGGACTGATATTCCTCTACAAGGTTGTTTCATGCGAATGGGGTCAGGTGCTTCGTGGGTTACTTTGATTAAATAAATTTGTGACTAGGACTGCAATATAGAAGATCCAAGTTTGTTTATTAGTTGTTTAAATCCTATGTAGTTTAAGTTTATATTTCGAATGGAATGATTCCCATTACTATTCTTGATCTTAATGTAACTTGCTTACCGGGAATAGTAAATATATCTTCTAGGGAAGAGAGAAATGTACAGGGGAAAAAGTTCAAATGTGAAGTACTTTCCATGGACCTTAGGCGAAACAGATTGGATTGGATTAGGAAAAATTAAGAACCAAAACAAGGCCCATACCTTTCATTCTAATTAAATAAAGAATGTTGAAAACATGCTAGAGAGGAAAGGAATTTTATGTGCATGTATGTATTATCTAGTGTGAATTTTATTTTTTCTTATTTTGTAAAAGTGTTGCATCAATATGTCTATAGTTACTATAATTTATAAGAATTTCCCTTAATTTCGAAAAAATAACAGAGTAATGGGAGAAGGTATTTTGTTATATATCCTTAATTGTAGCAACGACTCTAATTTAGTATAGGAGGATGTGGGATTACAAACTTGAGTTCTAGACATAAACTAGAATAGAAGGAGAACAACTTCTCACATAATATGAACTAGCAACAACCATATTTAAGCAAAAGGTGGTTGATATAAGCCAATCAACACCATTAATTTTAAAAGGTGAAAAATGATATTGATACCATATATCAACCATATTTTACGTAAATGTGGTTGTTTCTAATATAATTATGTATTATATTTCTAATATAATATATACCCTAACCCTAAACCCTAATCCTAATAAATTGCTATCATATTTTTTCAAATATGTTGACCCTTATATTTTTGTAAATATTAATAAATATAAAAAAAATTACCAATCTCATTTTTGCATACTCAATTTAATATTCAATGCATTTACTCATTTGTTTTAATATCCATGTTAATGCTTATATGGTTTGAATTTATTCTTTTGTTCTAATATCCATATCAATGCTTATATGATTCTATTTCTCTGGATATAAATAGTTATACTTTTAACATAAATAATAAATATAAACAACAAACCTAAACTTTAGAACTCCTAAATACTTAAACCTAAACTTCAAAAACCTATATACGTTTTCAAAACCCCTAAATACGTAAACCTAAACTTCAAAAACCTAAATACATTAACTTTTTAACAATATGTTAACTTAAACCTAAATAACTAAATCTAAACTTCAAAAACCCTAAATACATTAATCTAAGTTTACAGAATTTAATGAATACATTCAATATTTCATTTATTTATTACATATGTAATGCAATAAGTTTACACTATAAATACGAAGGATTGAATGACTAAGGAATTAACAATACTAATACTAAGGAAGCAACCACTTTATGAAAACTTTACTAAGAAATTAACAATACGATTTACCTAAACTTGAAAAATCTAACATTTCAGCTATACATGGAGTGATAAATGGAGTACCAGGTTTAACGCATTGGTGGAACTCATGTATATATGCAACTACTATATACATAAATGGTGCACTAGAGAGTACATTGCTTTGCAAAGCAATGGTGTGCCACACAAAACATTGAACAGATATATGCAACTATTATATATATATATATATATATATATATATAATTAATTAATTAATTACATCGACTATAGCTTTTTGGATAGAAAATAAATGTGGAGTGAGAAAGACACATTTTGTACATACTTTAAAGGAACATAAAAAATTGTTATGTGCATGTAGAGATGCAAAGTGAGAAAGACACAAACAATAATTATGTGCATAACTTAGTAGAATGTCTTCATTTTTCCAACTATCTTGTCTTGATCAATGATGCCCTCCTATCCTCATCAATTTCTTCTCACGAACAATGTAATTATCCTCTCCCAATGGGATGGTCTCCTTAAGCATTGTATGTATAATTGTTATGTAACAACCCTCCTAGCCTAGGACATCTACTCAGTCAACCGGTGAATTTTTTTTTTTCTTTGTTGAAGTGTGTGCGCGTGTATAGATGGAACAACCCCCTTGACTCTATGTCAACCCTCGAACCAACAGAACGCAAGTAAGACGAACACAATCAAGATGACCCAACCTATCAATGCGACAACAAGAAGCAACACCCCCGAACAAGAGGTGGGCAACTAATGGCTGTAGGCAGAGACAAACACCAAGGGTTAAGCACAGTACTGTCACCGAATGAAGGATCCGTCAGTAGAGTCGCAGTAGTGGAACTGTGCCTTTAAACAACCCGAGACTACTGATACGGCTCTGATTGTGTCGCAAGAGTGGAACTGTGCCTTTAAACAGCCCGAGACTCTTGATACGGCACTGGATTCCTTCCACCGGATTACACCCAGGCACACATACCAAGCTACAAGAGGAGTCTAAATCCCGCCCGACATGACAGACTCCACAATACAACCACCAAGCACTTACAAGACCAGGGACACAAACAATAAGCACGACACCTTGCATTTTTCTAAGAATTGCCATAATGAACGACAACATCCATACCCTAATGGCAAACCCTTGAACATTTACAACC
>ML789100.1:362155-390210 GCA_009831015.1 Picea engelmannii | reverse complement strand
TCCAAGGATGTATGTGTCAAACTTTTGGTACCACATCCTAGGTGATTGCTTCAGACCATATAGTGACTTCTTTAGCTAACAAACCAGCTCTTTCTTTCCCTTCACTGCAAAGCCTTCTGGCTGCTTCATGTAGATTTATTCTTCCAGATCCCCATGTAGTAATGTTGTCTTCACATCCATCTGTTCCACTTCAAGATCAAAAGCAATAGTTATAGATAAAATAAATCTAATAGAAGTTAACTTAGCAACAGGAGAAAAAATATCACCAAAGTCAATTCCCTCTACTTGGGAATAACCTTTTGCTACTAACCGAGCTTTGTATTTCTCCACTTTACCTTATGCATTGAACTTATTCTTAAACAACCATTTGCTACCAACAGATTTTCTTCCAGCTGGAAACTCAACTATATCCCATGCCTCATTCTTATCCAAGGCATCCATTTCTTCAACCATGGCCTTCTTCCAAAGTTTACTATCCTCTGAATTCACTGCTTCCCTGATAGTTTTGGGATCATCATTAGTAATAGATAAAGCAAAATTTGAACAAAAATCAGGTGGACTATACCTTTCTGGTTGCCTTTTATCTCTCACTGATCTCCTCAATACTGGGGTATGAGGTTCTTCTTCTTCTGCTTCCTCTTCTTCAGATGATTCATATTTTGCATCATCCAACTCAAGCTCTATTTTCTCAAGTTCGTCTGGCATTGGTAGGAATTCCTGTTTGGACACATATTTTACCTCTCTGAACACAACATCTCGACTGTAAAAAGTCTTCTTGGTTTCTGGGTTCCAAAGTTTATAACCTTTCATACCATCTTTATAACCGATAAAGATACACTTTTCAGCCTTTTTATCTAGCTTACTCCTATTTTCCTTTGGAACATGTACATAACCATCACAACCAAACACTCTAAGATGTTGAAGAGAGGGTTTCTTTCCAGACCATACCTCGTGTGGAGTTTTATCATCCAACGCTAATGAAGACGATCGATTGACTAGGTAACATGTTGTACCCACTGCCTCTGCCCAGAATTCTTGTCCTAACCCGACACTGCTGAGCATGCTCCTTGTTTTTTCCATCAATGTCCTATTCATCCTTTCTGCAACTCCATTCTGCTGAGGAGTGTATGGAGTAGTCTTTTTCCTTGCTATACCACACTTCTTATAGAATTCTTCGAATTCATTACCGCAGAATTCTCCCCCATTATCTGTTCTCAATACCTTTATTTTCTTCTCTGTCTGATTTTCTACCAGAGCCTTAAACTCTTTAAATTTATCAAATACCTTAGATTTCTTTCTAAGAAAATAAATCCATGTGTTCCTTGAAAAATCATCTATGAATGAAACATAATACACGGATTTACCTAGGGATGGAATAGGAATAGGTCCAAACACATCACTGTGTATCAACTCTAAGATCCCCTTTGCTCTTGTAGCACCATATGTGAATCTTACTTGATTCTGTTTACCATATATGCAATGTTCACAGAAATCAATATCCAGAGTGCAAATAGACATACCTCCAACCATACCTTTACCGTGTAGTGTTCGAAGGCCCTTTTCTCCAATATGTCCCAGTCTTTGATGCCACAACATGGTCTTCTTCTCAGGCACGACATTGGTCTTGTCTTATTTATTTGTCTACTCAAGGACAACATAACTGTTACACCCATTAGTATAAGTGCTTCCCAACAACTTGTATAGAGTTCCACACCGAACTCCCCTCATCAACACTATTTCTCATCATACCATCTTGTAAGTGTTCTTTCCAAATACAGTATCCACTCCTGCATCATCCATCTTGCTTACAAATATTAGGCTCCTGGCTAGTTTTGGAATGTGCAGAACCCCAGGGAGAGTTCTATTCCTTCCATCTTTTAGTAGCAACTTAACCCTTCCACGTCCCAATATTTTTGTTGTCGAGTCATCTCCTAGGAATACATCACCACCATCATATTTTTCATATTCAGAGAACCACTCCCTGTGAGGAGTCATATGGTATGATTCACCTGAGTTGATCAACCATACATCATGGTATGCATGTGTACTTCTAGATGCTAGGTAAACATCAGCTCCTTCTTCAGTGGAGGTTTTCGCCTCTGTGGAAGAGGTATTATCATATCCCTTTGGTTTTTCAACGTTCTTAGACTTGCAATCTTTCTTATAATGCCCTATTTTACCACACTTCCAACATTTCCTCAAAGATTTTCCTGGAGACTTAGATCTACCTGTAGATTTAGATATTCACCCCGAAGGCTTACTAGGGTTCCTGTCTTGGGTACGCCCTCTTACAAATAAAGCATCTGTGTTGTGACTATCCATGATTTTTTGCCTCATCTCTTCAGATAACAAGGATGCAACTACATCCTCATACTTCAATGTAGATTGAGTGGTACTACCTATTGCTACAAACACATTATCCCAAGAGTTTGGCAAAGAAAATAACAAAGTAATACACTTATCTTCTTCTGCAATCGTAATATTAACAAAGCCAAGTTGACTTACCAGAGTATTAAAGGCATTTAGATGTTCTGTCATAGAATCTTCATCTTCCATTCTAGGATGATACAACTTCTTTCAAAGAAACAACTTGTTTACCAGGGACTTTGATTGATACAAATTCCTCAACTTATCCCATAGTTCCTTGGATGTAGATTCTCCTGAGACATTCAACAACACCGAATCTGCTAGGTAGAGTCGAATAGTACTCCTTGCTCTTATGTCCAACTTCTCCCAATCTTCCTTCAACATACCAGTAGGTGTTGTACTAATAGTTTGTGTACTAGTAGGTTGTGTACCAATAGCCTATGTGCTAGTAGGCTGTGTACCAGGATCCACAATGATCCATTGTTCTTTGTCTACAAGAAGGTCCTCCATTTTCAACTTCCATAGCTCAAAGATTTTAACATTGAACTTCTCTATCTTGATTCTAGAAGAACTCGCCATTCCTCTTTCTACACTCAAATCACCACTGCAAAAGCTCCCACTAAACCCAGGTTTATCACAGACTCAAGATAAAATTGATTTATCAAGACCGAGCCAAACCCTCAACAACAAAGGCGTCCCTTTGAAGCCAAAAACAAGCTCTAATGCCACATGTAAGTTTTAAACTTGTGAAGTAAAGCAATGCATATAGATTCTTAATAAAAACATAATTTAATCAATGGCTCATACACAGATTACACAAAGATTTTATACCGGAAACCCTCAACCGAGAAAACCTTTCTTATATTCATTATATCTAATTTCACCATTCACCATACAATATATAAAATGTTTTTAGGTATTTCGTAGATACCAAAACCCTAATCTTTTAATCTGATATTAATTTACCAAACAACTAAAAATAGCAAAAACCGCCCAAAAATAAATTTCAGGGTGTTGCGCGTAACCAGGGGGGGCATACCTGCCCCCCCTGGGACCCCCCTAGGAAAGTGCTCAGCGCACATGACACAAGAAAAGCACTAGTACGAGGGATCGTCAGATGCAGTTGTCATATATGACATGCCCACACACACACATACAAAGAATATAACACATACCCAACACAAAGAAGCTCTGGAGGAGGATCTACAGTAGTCGTTGGATCAGCTGCAAGGAGAGGATATGGACCATTAAATTCCATGTCTAGACACCCAAAGGAGTGTGCCAAGGAGGAGAACATATCCTAGCCATAGGATCTGGGCATGAAGGATCAACAGGCGTTGGATCCAAGTAAGTGCATGAGACTTTAACCCTTTTTATGTGAAAGGAATGAGGACTCGCCAAAGTCCTGAAGTTTTGGAGTGAATCGGAACCGTCCATCATTTGGAGGGATAGGTGGCGAAAAATCAGAGAGTTCGAGAGGAAGAAATTCAGAGAGATTGGCCTGGAGCAAAGAGAAAAATACGTGAATTTGAAAAGAGCGAAGAGATTTGGACCGTTGGATCTAGAAGGGATGCATGGCAGATCCTGCATCCTAGAGGAGAAAGTGTATAAGAGTTGGAATAAATACTGAAGAGTTGCAAGCTGAAGCAGATCTGAGTCGTCCAAGCCATAGAGATAGGTGTTACTAGATCTTGCACTCTGGAGCATAAGAAATTCAGAGGAATTGGAGAGTGGAGGTGTGAGGACTTGCGAAGGTCAGAGTCCCGAAGTCATCCCATTCGTCCATTGGAGAAGGATGTGTGGGATAAGATTTTCCACTTCGGAGAAAAGTTACTCCAGGAGAACAATTAATTGGGTGGAGCCAAAACTCTCAAAGGCTGAAGAGTCGGGGTCCATCCAGGTCGCCCATCGTAATTGGATAAGTGTCAGCAGATTGCGAACTTCAGAGACTTAGCATTCCATAGGTCTTGTGAGAGGTGGTTCGAAAATTTCTGAAGCACTGGAGCCCGAAGTTACTGTGGATTGTTGATCCCAAAGGAGAGCGTGGACCGTTGATATGCAAGGGGATGCATGGAGAATAGAGATTCACTCCATTGGAAAGCCACTTCAGAGTATTTGTGGAGTGTGCATGCAGATTCGGCTGAAGCCCAGATTCCAAAGAAAGAGACTGAGTCGTTGATCTCGGCAAGGAATGATGACCGTTGATCCCATTTTTGGGGTTTCAGAGGATTGTGATTCCAGAAGAAGTGGTCGCAGTGTGAAGTGAGAATGTCGAGATTATGAAGCTTTGAAGTGCCCTTTGAATAGGCACTTGGTCACAATTTGAGGTCATATGAAGGAAGAGGGGCCTAGCATAAGGAGCTAGCACCTGTTATTTCAAATAGAGAACAAGGGCTTAGTAGGAGCATGTGGGTTTTATAGAACCCGCGCCTTCGAAAAAAAGGGGCATGTGTAAAGTGGTTTTGGGTTCCAGCAGGGGCCCGAAGAGCCTATTCGGCTCAGTGTTTTGAAAAGATCCTATATCGAGAGTTTGTGCAATCCCTAGGAGAGAAGGGGGGTTGGATCAAGTGATATGAGAGCATGTTTCTTATTTCAGGTAGCAGGCAGGAGACAAAGGAGATTGCTTGATACCATCAAGTGTTATCAGAGCCGCAAAATTAATTTTTGTAGGCAAATGAGATAAAAGAGATAGCATGAAAACATCAAGTAGTATTAAAGGTTTAATTTCTCCTATAGATAGCAGGTGAAGGAAGGGAGAGTGTTGATGCTCTGTGGGTGATTGCTTGCAAGAGTGCAGCAGCCAAGCAGACAACTAGGTGGGTTGTAGGAGAAGTTGGATACACTCTCAGTTGTAGAGTAGACAACAGACAACCAGGAGGGTTGAAGTTAGAGGAGAAAAAATGGCTACTAAAGGCCATAGGGGTGGTCAAGGCAAGGACCGCCAACAGAAAAGTAAGGCATAAATGGATAAAGATCTTGAGAAAATTAGAGCAAAGATCGATAGGCTAACGCTAAAGATGCAATAAGAGGCACAGGTACATTGGAGGTACGAGTGGCCCATGAAGTAGAGAGAAAGATGGCATGTTCAGAAGTTGTTGGCCAAAAGGTAGTGCCAGGATTTGAAGAAGTGGCTGAGGCATGATGAAACCCTCGGTGACACAGAGGAGGAGCTAGTATTTCGTCTATGAGCCAAAGGTTGGAGAAAACCTCAGTGACGAGGAAAAAAGATCAGCAATTGATCTCATAGTCTACCAGGAGGGAAGCGATAAAAATTCAGATTGCCAGGTGAGCAATGAGATGAGATCAGTTGATCTCATAGACTTCGAGGAGGGTAGAGGAGAAATCCCATATTTCCATGTGGGCAAGGGAGAAGAGAGGAGACTATATGAAAGTCTCATGAACTCAGCTGAGAGTTCAGATAAACAAGGAGAGTTTATGGAGGAGGATAAGAGGAGTGTTCTGATCATTAGAGGAGTTCATATATTCATGCCAAGAAGCCCAGTTGAGGCCATAGCATGTCTTACAGATGTATCAACAGAAGCACAACGAGTAGAGATTGTCATCATGGAGGAGAAGGAGCATACACTGATGTCTTCCCCAACATAAAAAGAGGAGCACACAATTGAGTTGCTCACTCAGTGGGAGATGGACTTGGAGATGATGGAGGATTGGTTGAACAAAACAGGACTAGAGAAGGACTGCCAAGATGCAGTCATGCAGATTGAAGGAGAATGCCAACCTGAGGAGAATCTAGAAGAAGTTGGATTTGAACCAACACAAGAAGATATGGCAAAGGATAATCTATCAGAGGAGATAGTTGAGCAAAATCTTAGTGAGGATACTATAGAATTGGAGTTTGTAGGAGAGTGGCAAGTCAAGGCCACAGGAGATGAAGAAAACATGGGGGATTAGGATGATCTACCCTTCTATCAGCACGAGGAAGTGCAGAAGGCCAATCTACATGAAAGAAGAATCCAACCAGCAGAGAAGCTAGAAGAAGTGATAGAGGAAATCAGAGAGTTGATGTTGAGGTCAGCAGAGGAGACTTCCAACAGGAGGAATCTTAACAAAGGGGGACATACAAGAGTAGAAGAAGTAGCAACAACATAGCAGAGGAGCAGGAGGACAACTCTAAGGCAGAGTTTGGTATCCAGGGAGATTTCAACAATGGAGAAGAGGGAGCCATGAGTAGGAGCTCATGATTTTCCCAACAGTGGAGTATGATGCATGAGAATCACTCCACCTCAGCCAAGTTCTAGTTATTCAGCACATCAAAGTGCATTCAAGGAGTGGAGAGGCGCCAACCCTCTCATTTTTCCCTCAATTTTAAAAATTAAAAGTAATTAAAAGAAAATTAAATGTTGTAAGGCTTAAGCAGAGTCGATTCATGCCTTTGTACAGGAAGTAGTTTAAGTCACCTTTATTAGTCTTGATTTGGAAATATCGTGAGCATCGCCTCAGGTTTGATAAAGTAAATGTTCATTCAATGTAATAAGCCTCAGTAGTTAGGCGTTGTAATGGTGATTAGACACCACTAGAGTAGTTGGAGGGAAAGGCTCGTTGAGCCCCTATTGTATAAAGAATCGTAACATATTCCGAGTAGAGGCTGCTAAAAGTTGAGAGACAATCATTGTAAGCCAAGGAGAAAGAGTCGAGACTCAGTTGCAGTCTAAGATTTTGTACACATTGTAAACAGACATTCGTATTAATACAAAGAGCAGTTTTTTCTGCATGAGATTCTTTGTGTGTTTACCTGTTTTTTATGAATGTTATCTCTATTTCTTTAGGAATGTATGATGTAGATGTGTATGATAGGTTTCCATCTACAGGGATAGACATAATTCTTTATTTGTGAGTTTGTTGGGTTATTTATGGGTTCTTTAGGTTGTGCAAGGAGTGAACAACAGGGTATTGGAAACTATGTGAGCCAATGCAAGGAGTGTGTATCTGAATTATGTTTCGAATTTCGAAGATAACATTCCAGGTGGGCACACTAGAACATTACAGACTCAAGGAGATCCTCAGAGTTACTGAATACTCTGGATGAAATACTATGCAGAGAAACCATAGTCGAAGTTGTTGAATACTTTGAAAGACTCAGCCAGGTGGGAATTGAGCGAAAGCAAGGAGTGCACAAGGAGAACTCTGCTTCAATTTCTTGGAGAGAAGTGTGAGAGGAAGACACCACAGAGTTGTTAGATACTCTCTTTAATCTCTGCCAGGAGGGTATTGAGCAGGTGCAAGTGTGCACAGATGAAATATTTTCCGAGTTCAGAGAAGATAAGTGTTAGGAAGGACACCCCAGAGTTATTGAACACTCTGAAAATCTGTGAGGTAACATGGAGTTGTTGAATACTCTATATGGAAAGAATATTTGTAAGGAGTGCATTGATCAGGCACATGGAGTGCGCGAGAACTCTATTTCGAGTTATGGGAGAAAGGTTGCCAATAGGTCACACCATAACATTAAGACTTGGAGAAGAGTAAAGTGTAAGTTTACATAGAGAGAACAAGGAGTGCACTAGTGAATTATGAGAATTTAGAACTCAAGGAGTGAATTTGTGTAAAGAATGAACAGGACCAACACATTCTGAAGTGTTGAAGAATTTGAAGGAACCAAAGTTGTTGAACACTCTGGGGGGAAGAAGCTCTGCAAAGTGTGCATTGAGCGGATGCAAGGAGTGAATCAGTGAACCTGAGAGAGATCAAAGTTTTGGAGGAAGACCCGTGCAAGGCATGCATTGGGCCAACACTTTTATCAGTTTTGAATAGGTCTGAGGATTTCAAACAGGAAAGCACAAGGAGTGTGCCAGATGTAAATTATTTCAACTTCACAAAGCTCAGGAAGGATAGCTCCTTTGCGCACAAAATATCAATAAAGAGGGAAACAAAAGACCAAGAACCTTTAAGGTTTGAGCTTCAGAAAAGCTCAAGAGGACGAGCGTTAAGTTCCAGGAGGGCACATAAATCCTTTGAAGGGGAGCAGAAGGGTCGAGACCCCTTTGGAATTATGAGTAAGGGCACAATCTTAGAAGTGGAATTGCAAGTTTGCATGCAAAGTGCAAGGAGGTGCCAGAGACAAGGTCAAATTACATTGGCAGAAGCTCATAAGGGAGACTGCAAGGTGTGCGTCGAAGAAGAACTTGATTCAAGTTCGAAATCTCAAAAGGAGGAGTGAAGTTGAGACCCAGCAGTCGGGCTCACAGGAGAAATCTCAAAGGCTGGAGCCTTT
This sequence comes from Picea engelmannii, assembly GCA_009831015.1. NCBI lineage: Eukaryota > Viridiplantae > Streptophyta > Pinopsida > Pinales > Pinaceae > Picea > Picea engelmannii. Next base: position 381,611 of record ML789100.1, on the reverse strand, counting down.
GACACTTACAAATTTTCCCAAATTCAGGAGAACAAAGAAGCTCAGGAGGAGGAGTAACAACATTTATTGGATCAACTACAGGGAGAGGATATGGATCATTAAATTCCATGTCCAGACACCTAAAGGAGTGTGTCAAAGAGGAGAACAGATCCTAGCCTTCGGATCTGGGCGCGAAGGACCAACATGCATTGGATCTACGTAAGTGCGTGGGACTTTAACCCTTTTTATGTGCAAGGAATGAAGACTCATCGAAGTCTTGAAGTTCCAGATTGAATCAGAACCGTCCATCGTCTGCAGGGACAAGTGGCAAAATATCAGAGAGTTCGGGAGGAAGAAATTTGGAGAGATTGGCATGGAGCAAAGAGAAAAATTCACGAAGAGAGAAGAGATATGGACCATTGGATCCAGAAGGGATGTGTGACGAGATATCCTACATCCTAGAGGAGCGAGTGTAGAAGAGTTGGGAGAACTCTCGAAGAGATGGAAACCGAAGCATATTTGAGTCGTCCAAGCCAAAGGGACAGGTGTTACTAGATTCTGCACTCTGGAGCATAATTACTTTGGAGGAATTGGAGAGTTGAGGTGCGAGGAATTGCACATATCGGAGTCTGAAGTCATCCCAGTCGTCCATTAGAGAAGGATGTGTGGCAGAAGATTTGTCACTTCGGAGAAAAGTCACTATGCGATAACAAAGAATTGGGTGGAGCTAGAACTCCCGAAGGCCGAAGTGTCGGGGTCCATCTAGGTCGTCCATCGTAATTGGATGGGTGTCGGCAGATTACAAAATTTGGAGATTTATCATTCTGGAGGTCTTTTGAGAAGTGGTTCAGAACTTCCCGAAGTTACTATGGACCGTTGATCCCAAAGGAGAGCATAGACCATTGATTTGCGAGGGGACGTGTGGAGAATGGAGGTTCACTCCCTTGGAAAGTCACTTCATAGGATTTGTGGAGTGTGCATGTGGATTCGGTCGAATCCCAAATTCTGAAGAAAGAGACTGAGTCATCGATCTCGACGAGGAATGAGGACCGTTGATCTTGTTTCCGGGGTTTCAGAGGATTGTGACTCTGGAAGAAGTGGTCGCAGCGTGAAGTGAGAATGCTAGGAGTCCAAATTTCCAAAGCACCCTTTGAATAGGTGCCTAGTCATAGTCTGAGGTCATATGAAGGATGAGGTTCCTAAGATAAGGATATCGCACCTATAATTTCAAATAGGGAACAAGGGCTTAGAATGAGCCAGTGGGTTTCATAGAACTCGTGCCTTAGGGAAAAAGGGGTCTGTGTAAAGTGGTTTTGGGTTCCAACAGGAGCTCGAAGAGTCGATCCGGCTCAACGTTTTATGAATATCTTAGACCGGGAGGTTGCACAACCCCTATGAGAGAATGGGGGTTGCATCAGTGCATAAAGTTGTGGAGAAAGGACATAATTCTATATAATTTGTCAAAGTGTTGTTTTTTTTATAAAATTTTGACTTAGATGATTTTGGTAAATAGCCAAGCATAAAGACAATGAGATAAGAACATAATTCTAAATAAATCAGTAAAGTGTTTCTATAATGCATTTGAATTTTTTCATTTTGGTAACTAGCCAACTACCCACCAAATGGATAAAATAAGTACTTAAGGAGAGAGCACCCTTATTGGATTTTAATATGGTATTCCTTACCTTACATACTAGCTTTCAATATGTTATGCCTCACCTTACTTACTTACTTACTAGATTTCAATCCATTACGTCTTAACTTAGTTAACTTACTTACTTGTTTTTGAGTATCTTACACCTTACACATGAAGTATTTCACTGACGTGAAGTAAGGAACATTGGAAATACTATTATGGACTTTATGCTATCTCTAGTTACCAAAATCACAGTAGTCAATTGAGTAACTAAAGTTCCTCTATATTCCTATTATAGATGTCCAATTAATCATATTCATCCCTTGATCTCCCTATGGTTGATTGAGAAACTAAAAATTCCTCTCCCATTGGTTGAGTGACTAAAGGCCCTCGATCTCCCTCTCTCTTTGGTTGAGAAACTAAATGTTCCTCAATATCCCTACTATAGATGGTTAGTTAAGAATCTGTGTTCCTCTCCCTTTCGTTGAGCAACTAAACACACTATAATCTCCCTACAATCAATCACGTAACCAAAAGTTCCTCAATATCCCTATTATTAAACAACAAATAATCTTCTTTCCTCAGTGTCTAAATACCCTCTCCATGGAATTTTCACTTTGAAGTATTCCATGAATATCTCTACTTTATTTATAATGTTTTGGGCTCATGAATATATCTACTTTATTTGTATTATTTTGGGCTCCATACTAATGTTATTTGATTCCGTTTAGGTTTTTCTAGAGATTATGACTATTTTACACTTTAGAGATGTTATAAGGCACTGCATAACCAAACCCCTTGTTGTGATGATATCTCCTAATAATTTTTTCTTGTCATCTTTATTTTTTTTCTAAAAAATTACATGCACAAACTGTATTATTAAGAAGGAATCCTTGCTCTTACAAGTTGTTTTTTTTTGTTAAATTCAATTCAAGTCCAACCCTTATATGAGCTAATGAGGGGAAACATACTCCAACAAAATTATAATCATGAGTTAATTTTCAAATGATCAATTGCACACACACCTTCACACCATGGGAGAGTAAGTGATGAGGGTTTTATAATATATTTTATCCATACCAGATCTATAGGGGCTTTAATACGTTTATCACTTTGAAGTGTTTCTATAACAAACAATTGGCCAAAAGTGTTTCTTCCACATTGAGAAATAGACAATAATTGTTTATATAATGTAATAAAAAAACTATCCCATTTTGGTAGCTAAGTATCTAAGTGCATAAGAATATGACCAATAGGACTCTAACCTAATATCTCAAAATACATAACTTCATAACAACACTGTTGTTATTTTTATCCGACTTATTTCACTGAGTTAAGTAGTTTTTTTAGGTGAGTTCTAGTGTGGTTACCACTAAAACATATATTCCAAGCAAGTCCGTGGAGGTCCTTTATTGGCCCCAAGGATGTCATAATATACACTCGAGGAAGTCAAGTATCTAAGTCCATTGGGCTCAATTTGACAAAGTGTTTCTATGATTAACATATATCTCATTTTAGTAACTAGCCAAGTATCGAAGTGCATAATCCAAGGAGATAAGTGCATAGCTCCATAGAAATTGGAAAAGTGTTGCTTCTTTTATAATTAACTTAAATGATTTCGGTAACTAAGTAGGTATCTAAGTGCATACATCCAATAGATAAGTTCATAACTCATAGAAATTGGTGAAGTGTTTATATAACATATTTCTTTTTTTCATTTCAGTAATTAGCCATCCACCCACCGAATGAGTAAAATAAGTGCATAAAGAGAAGAACCCTTACATACTAGCTTTTAATATGGTATACCTTACCTTACTTGATATCGTATGTTACAATTTAACTGAATTACTTACTAAGTTTCAATATGTTATACCTTACCTTACTTATCTTACTTACTCGGATTTCAATATATTGTTCCTTACACAAGAAGTATTTCTCTCATGCAAAGAAAGGGGCATTGGAAATACCATTATGGAGTTCTTATATATATATATATATATATATATATATATATATATATATATATATATACCTTAAAGTTCCTTTATCTCCTTATTATATATGTGTAATTGAGCATATTCAATTCTCGGTCTCCCTATGTTCAATTGAGCAACTAAAATTTCCTTAAGCTTCCTACCATAGATGGTCAATATATTCATTCATCTCCCTTTAGTTGAGAAACTAAATGTACTTTTGATCTCCCAACGATCAATTGAGTAAGAAAAATTTCTTCAATCTCCTTATTATAAATAATTTAAGCAATTGAGCATCTTCTTGATAGAGTGTCTAAAGACCTTCTCCTTCACATTTTCACTTTGAAATATTTCATGAATATATGTATTTTTATTTATATTATGTTGTATTTTTATTTATATTATGTTGGACTCCATGATAATGTTATTTAATATATTTTAAGTGTTTGTAAAGATAATGACTACTCTCCTTCACATTTTCACTTTGAAGTATTTCATGAATATTTTTATTTATATTATGTTGAACTTCATGATAATGCTTTTTAATATATTTTAAGTGTTTGTAAAAATAATGACTACTCTCCTTCACATTTTCACTTTGAAGTATTTCATGAATATCTATATTTTTATTTATATTATGTTGGACTTCATGATAATGCTATTTAATATATTTTAAGTGTTTGTAAAGATAATAACTATTTTACATTTTAGAAATGCTATAAAACACCACATAAACCCCTTGTTGACTATTTTACACTTTAGAAATGCTATAAGACACTACATAAACCCCTTGTTGACTATTTTACATTTTAGAAATACTATAAAACACCACATAAACCTCTTGTTGACTATTTTACATTTTAAAAATGCTATAAGACACCACATAAACCAAACCCCCTTGCATAAACCAAACCTCCTTCAAATGTAATCTCATAATAATTTTTGCTTGACATATTTATGTTTATTCTATTCTTATTAGCTTGAAATCTCATGCATAAACTATATTATTAAGAAGGAAAACATGCTCTTACAAGGTTTCTTGTATGAGCAAATGAGGATAAACATACCCCAACAAAGTCTAATTATGAATTAGATTTAAATCTCTATGATCAATTGTAGACACACCTTCACCCCCGGGAGAGTGGAAGGTGTGGAGTTGTTTAATATATTTCTTCCATACTAGGTCTGTAGGAGTCCAAATACTTTTAGCAATTTGAATTATTTCATAAATATCTTTATTTTATTAGTCTGGCGATCTTTGGCTCGGAAGTTAACCATAGTTTATAGCCTATTACTTGGTTCGTTTTGATGTATTACTTGGTGGGTTAGTGATATTATGTAGTCTTTCCACAGTTTAGATCAAATTAGTATTATTAATATTATTTATATTTATTTAAACAAATTCTTTTTCTTATTTATAAAAAAAATTCATTCTAAATTTTCCAATTCTAATTCTAATTTGTCCAATTCTAATTCTAATTTGTGATCGATTCATTGTAACATGAAGTGACTATATTTCTCTTTGTGATTGGTTCATTGTAACATGATTAGTTCACTGTAACATGAAGTGACTACATTTCCGTGTGTGGGATTTCATTTTTTAAAATTGTTAGAACCAAGAAATAATTAAAAAAAAAACAATTTAAACAAACTTTTTACTGGCGGATTTGTAGGCTCTGACACTGCAAATTTTGGAGAAGCACAATCTCTGCTTCAATAGAAGGTTTCAGGTCTTCAAGAAGGATCAGGTTTTTGGAAAAGTCCTTCCACGCGGCGAGGTGCATGGAGCCATCAATTCATGTCTGATTTTGCATTGCTTCAATGAATCCATATTTTCTGAGACGTAACCACTCACTAGATCTGTATGTCCAATTACTGTGATCTTATTATCCAACCAATTCAATTTTTAAAGTCCACACTTACAACCAATTCACAGAGCTTCCGAACTTTAATACAAATTATTCCATCATCGTTTGAACAAATTATACGTAAACCAAGAAGCTACCCTCAATTCCCACAAGCATCTTCATTGCTCTCCGTTTGCATTTTTCTGCAAAGTTGCAGCACGATTTCTGCAAAGTTCCCATCACATAAAACGAGAGATCGATAACCGTTGCTTACCTTAGATGATTGTCAGGAGTTGTTGCAGTGAACTACAGAATGCTTGTTGAAGATAAAGGTTGAAGGAGACAAACATAAGATTCAAGAATTTCTCGGTGGCCAGCAGTGTCTCAAATATGTCTCGTTTTGTAAGTAAATCATTACATGTTTCAATTCGAAACTAATTATTTCATTCACAATTTGAAATCGAAATTTATTAGTTAGTAAATTTAATATTGAGACTAGAACCCTAACAAAAGAAGTTTACAAATCTAGGAAACAAAAAAAGTTTACAAAATTTCTACTCTACTTTTGTGTCAATCATGGAAAAGGTTATTCATGGCAATTTCAGAAAAATTACAATGTCTTGCAGTCTTTTGGGATTTTTCAATTGGGTTGCCACTACGGCTCTCCACTACCTGGTCTTGCAACTTTTCGCTGCAATTTTTTTGCACGTAGTTGCTCTAGAAATTTTTATTGAATCCCAAACATAGTGGGAACTTGGAATCATGATGTGGTTCTTTTGTTGATTGAATCAGAAAATTTTAAATCTAGTATATAAAACCACTGAGAACGGTCATTACCSGATGATACTAATTCTATGAAGTTAGTGTTCAAAAAAAATTCCATAGTTAATCACAATTTATTCAACCMACAACTCCTCCACCCTCTCATCGACTTTATTGTTTTCTTGTTTTTACTACATTAGGAATGACACTGAGCAGCTCGGAGGAGTCTTACGAAATTCCTTGGTGATTGAAGATTTTGTATCTTATGGAAAAGCGAAGAGTAATGTGTTGAGAACCGGAAGTATGGACTTGGAGGGCATTGTGACTGACAKATGAGAGGTTATATGATTATTTTGATATTTTTTAAAGGTTGCACTGTCAGTCCAAACAATTGATCACCTCCTCCAAGAATTAAACTCAACCATCAGCAAAAACGTTTCTGGAATATTTTTGTTTTTCAATGCTTATTTTTAGAAATGTCTGGTGCTCTGTTGTTTATACATATATGAGCATAAACAAGCACGAAAAGATCAGATTTAAGGAAATTTAACCATGGACGGAGTCCATACCTTGTTAACGGAGGTAATACTGATAGTAAGGGAGGTATAATCAACCGGGCATGGCCTGGTCGGAATGGAACTCCACAGCGATTTGGGAAGAATTTGTTGCCTAGTGTCTCCAATTCAAGAGATTTCAAGTTATAAAATAGAGTCCACGCCACTCTAGCTTTCCACTTAAATTTATTTAGTAATGATTAAAGGAGGCGCCAACGAAGACACTCTATGCTCAACTCCAAATACCCTAATTGCTCAAGTCTCGGCTAAATTCCCAACAAATCAAATACCCTAATTTCCATAAAATATTTTACAGGCCATACATACATTTAGCTTATCCTTAAGGCCAACTTCTTGGTAACTGAAAGTGAATATCTAGACACCAGTGTATGACACCAGTGTATGTACGATTTTTCTCAGACGATTGCATAAGACCTGACAACTCCCACTGGAACAAGTTGCTCCTGCGCTACTCGCGGGCAGAGCACTATTGCGGCCATAAACAAGACAATGCCCAGATTCTCCATGGGAGCGCGCCCTCCCTGCAACAGGACATATTCCACTTAGAAAAAAGAACACACGCACATAAAAGATTGATTTTATGATGGCATTGATAGAATAGGTATGCCCAAGAGTATTGTCAAGTTAACTTTCGAGAGATATTCCACAAAATAAGTGCTTGACTTCTCGACATATTGGTGGTAATACCGAACCACAAAATCAAGTTAAGTGTGAAGATCTAAGTTGGAATCGATTCTGTACGGATTCCACTTATTTCATCAATAGTTTTGTAGAATTAAAATTTAATCTTTGGTTATGGTTGTCCTTTGAATGGTTACAAAGCTTATCTTCCAGGGAAAAGTGTTTTACAACACTTATGAGGATTGGTACAATGGCTTGAAAAATAATTAGTTGACATGTCAATATAAATTAAGATTCCACAAATATTCTTTCATTCTAATTCATTGGAAGTAGATTTCTTAAGATGCTTGACACAATTAATCATTCATTCTAATTCATTGGAAATGGATCTCTTAAGATGCTTGATGGTTGAGGTTGAGACACTTTCATAGCTTAGTGTTGAGACATTAAGACTCAAATTCTTCAATGAGGCAGAGACTAGCTCCTTAGCATCTATTTCCCTTGTTTATATATCATTTTGTCACCATACTAATAATATTTGAATTATTTTATGTGTTTACAATAATAATGCATTTTTTTCACTTTAGACATGTTGAAAAGTGTCACATCCCCAAAGATGATGTTGTAATAACGACATGACCCCCTTGCCAGGCAAGTTCCTAAATACCAAATCTTTTTTTTTTTAATGTGTAAGCACCAAATATTTGTTTATAATTATATTTTTTTTTATGTGAAATGTCATTCCTTAAGGATCTATTCTTTCCAATGTGATATTTTATCTAATTATATTAGTTTAAAATACCATGCAAAAACCATATTATTAAGAAAGAACCCTTACTTTTACAACATGTTTGAAAATTCAAGACAAATTCCAAATATTCTCTAAACTAATAAAAGGACACACTCCCGAATAAAATTATAAACATGCATTAAATTTTCAAACTACAAATGCCTAGTTGCACACATGCCTTCACCCCTTAAGAGGGTGGGTATTGTGGTGGCAAACAAAATATTTTTTGCATGCTTGAATGTTTCTTTGCATAATGCAACTTAAGCACTGATAGGTTTTTGGCAAAATAAATAAATTTATTTTGTTTCATTCATAGATCACTATAACATGTTTGGTTGATACTTTGCTATGTTTTAGGGTTGATGATAAAGAGTCTTAAAGGTATTAGACCAATTCATGCCTTTAAACATATTATAATATCGTAGAACAATTTTTCCATAGAAAATATATTTCTAATAATTTTAATGTTGATAAAAATATTAAAAAAAATTCAAGTATAAAGTGATAATGTTCATTAAATAAGATTTAATCATAAGTTCAAGAATCTTTCTAAATTAAAATTATATTTTTGATATTTTTGTGATCTATATTGAAGAAGTCATTGCCTCTATTTTGAAGAGAGGTAGGGTGTGGAAATGGAAACTTGTTTTTTTTCTAATTCTTTTTCATTTTCCTAAAGAAACATTAGATAATGAAGGTGATCCACAACAAGACAAGGTATATTGGTAATTAAAATAAATGCATAGTATTTAGTATTTATTGAGTGTTTTCTTTCTGTAAGCTACATAGCAATAAACAAATAATTCTAATGCTAGTTATGTGTGGGTCATGGATCTCCGTAGTAAGCATATGGTAATATAAATGGTGGCCTATTGACAAATTGATTATGGAACATCATGGTTTTCTTATGTATTGAAGAATAAATATTTCAAGTAAGAGAGTGAACAAAACAAACAACAAATGAAAAGTTGTTGAAGTTGTGGAATACAACATGCTCCTCCTTGTTTTGTGTATAAAATCAAATGAGATTGTTTAAACAAACAAACTTTCTTACTTTTCTTGTTCAACAACTTATACTCAAGATACTAGTATTATGAATCGACAAAATAATAACATAAAACAAATCTTTTTGCATTGTCAGAAGTCTCGTAACATGCACCAATTGATAAGGGATTATATCAATGATTCAAGAGATTGAATACATGAAATCTTGTGATAGAAGCTTCATATATCAAATATAAATAAACAAATACCAATAATTAAACAATTTTAATGCTATCGACTAACTAGGAATGTAATGGGGAATCAATACTCAACAACAAGCTCTTTAACCCAAACTCAAAGCATAATGACACTTAATTGCATTCACATAGGAATATCCATTGTTGGTCCATGTGGGGGTATAATAGCTTCTCCAATTACAACATAGTGAAGCTAAGAAGCAAAAGACACAACATGCATGCAAGCCATAATCATGACAATTTTGTCCACAAGTTGATAAGAGTTGGTAACAATTGTTGTGGCTTATTTTTGACTAAGTGTTGGTGTAGAGAAGATTTTATCAAAACATGATTCTGCATAAGTAGTAAGACTGCAAAAGCCTGAGTACATGGAGGTTGAGGAGTCATCTTAGATATCTTATGCATCAAGTTTTATAGATCCTTTATGCATGTATCTAAAAACACATATGATTTGGTAATATTTTGTATGACCGGGTTATAGATTTTAGATTCCGTGGCATATTTAGGAATCTTCTATTGTAATATTTTGTATGAGTGGGTTATAGATTTCATATTCCATATCATATTTAGGAATCTTCTATTGTAATATTTTGTATGAGTGGGTTATATATTTTAGATTCCATAGCATATTTAGGAATCTTCTATAGCCACTCTAGTCACCTATATATATGGCACCTACAATGTGATAGGAGAGAGAGAGAGAGAGAGAGAGAGAGAGAGAGAGAGAGAGAGAGATTTCCTAGTTAGAGTTTTGCATCAAAGTTAGGTAATATCATGCATCTTGTTAATACAATGGATATCATTATGCTTACATTTTTTTGTTCCTATTGTACCTATATGATCTATATGATCTTGTAATCGAACTAAATTATGTTAGTTCTACTAGTTTAAATAAATGCAACTAATGAACTAGTAAGGAATACAACCCCCTCTAAGCATTTAACACTCTTCACTTTAATCACATGGAAACTATCATATGTTCCTTCAATGAGACCCGCTTCCTTCGGAAAAGTTGAATATGCCAACACTCTATGTTGGGCCACTATTAGATACCTTCTATAGACCATGTGTTTGTCATAGAACCAACAACATGGTTATGTTGTTGAAACCTTAACCAATGCAAAGTAATAGAGATGTGGTGGAGGACAAAGAAAGTTCAGATTGAATATTGGATTGAAATGAGGATTCATGAATTTGCTTGTCAATAAAGTGTGTACATACTCGAAGATGTGGAAAGATTCAAAGATAAATACTTGTTTGATTGTATGGATGAAACATTAGAGATTATAGGATTATAAGTATAAATCTATTTTCTTTGAATCTCTAGCCTATTCTTCATCATTGTCTATAAACTTTAGAGATTTTACATTATTTAGTTCATTCCCTTTCTACAAGGTTTCGGTTGATGATAAATATACAAGTATAGTGCTCTTGTTGTTGTGTTTCATTTTAATTTTGGGTATTCTTTAGAAGGGTTGAATATTGCTAGTAGTATTGACATAAGAAATTCATTATTTGATCATCTTGGATTTTTTTCATTTTCTTACCACACTCCATATTGGTGATGTTGATTCTTAGCTTCTTGTTATTCTTTCCAAAAGTGTTTTTTCTATTGTAATTCTTAGGTGGTTTGTTTTTATGTTAAACAAGAACAAGTAGTCATGTTTAGGTGAATTGGATTCTGTGTTGTAGTGAGAATGCTTGGTCCATTGTTATTATTTTTGGAGCTTCTCTATATTTTTCCTTATGGATGTTTGTACGACATTTCTTTATATTTTATTGTGCAAACCAATGACTTTATCTGAAAAAAAAACTCTTGCCTTGTTGGAAACGGATTTCGCCTTTATGTTGGTAGAGTGTCCCTACCACTTGAGCTAACTTACCTAGATTGAAAAGAATATTATCCCAAGTTATGTAGTGAAATAATACAAAACCATGGGTTTTTCATATTTCTAACTAGACTAGTAAGTGGGTCTAACTTGGATGGTTAAAAAAAATGGGTTGTTATTCTACCCACTTGGCTTTGATTTTCACTTATGACATTTTGCTTCTCATGGACTGATATTCCTCTACAAGGTCATTTCATGCGGATGGGGTCAGGTGCTTCGTGGGTTACTTTGATTAAATAAATTTGTGACTAGGACTGCAATATGGAAGCTCCAAGTTTTTTTATTAGTTGTTTAAATCCTAGTTAGTTTAAGTTTATATTTCGAATGGAATGATTCCCATTACTATTCTTGATCTTAATATAACTTTCTTATCGGGAATAGTAAATATATCTTCTAGGGAAGAGAGAAATGTACAGGGGAAAAAGTTCAAATGTGAAGTGCTTGCCATGGACCTTAGGCGAAACAGATTGGATTGGATTAGGAAAAATTAAGAACCAAAACAAGGCCCATACCTTTCATTCTAATTAAATAAAGAATGTTGAAAACATGCTAGAGAGGAAAGGAATTTTATGTGCATGTATGTATTATCAAATGCTAGTGTGAATTTTATTTTTTCCTATTTTGTAAAAGTGTTGCATCAATATGTCTATAGTTACTGTAATTTATAAGAATTTCCCTTAATTTCGAAAAAATAACATAGTAACGGGAGAAGGTATTTTGTTATATATCCTTAATTGCAGCAACTACTCTAATTTAGTATAGGAGGTTGTGGGATTACAAACTTGAGTTCTAGACATAAAATTGAATAGAAGGAGAACAACGTCTCACATAATATGAACTAGCAACAACTATATTTAAGCAAAAGGTGGTTGATATAAGCCAATCAACACCATTAATTTTAAAATGTGAAAAATGATATTGATACCATATATCAACCATATTTTACGTAAATGTGGTTGTTTCTAATATAATTATGTATTATATTTCTAATATAATATATACCCTAACCCTAAACCCTAATACTAATAAATTACTATCATATTTTTTCAAATATGTTGACACTTATATTTTTTAAATATCAATGAATATAAAAAAAAATTACCACCTCATTTTTACATACTCAATTTAATATTCAATGCATTTACTCATTTGTTTTAATATCCATGTCAATACTTATATGGTTTAAATTTACTCTTTTATTCTAATATCCATGTCAATGCTTATATGGTTCTATTTCTATGAATATAAATAGTTATACTTTTAATATAAATAATAAATATAAATAATAAACCTAAACTTCAAAACCTCTAAATACTTGAACCTAAACTTCAAAAACCTATATACATTTTCAAAACCCCTAAATACGTAAACCTAAACTTCAAAAACCTAAATACGTTAACTTTTTAACAATATGTTAACCTAAACCTAAATAATTAAACCTAAACTTCAAAAACCCTAAATACATTAATTTACAGTATTTAATGAATACATTCAATATTTTATTTATTTATTACATCTGTAATGCAATAAGTTTACAGTATAAATACGAAAGATTGAATGACTAAGGAATTAACAATACTAATACTAAGGAAGCAACTAAGGAATGAACCACTTTATGAAAACTTTACTAAGAAATTAACAATACGATTTACCTAAACTTGAAAAATCTAACATTTCAGCTATGCATATGCATGGAGTACCAGGTTTAATACATTGGGGGAACTCATGTATATATGCAACTACTATATACATAAATGGTGCACCGGAGAGTACATTGCTTTGCAAAGCAATGTTGTGCCACACAAAACATTGAAGAGATATATGCAACTATTTTATATATATATATATATATATATATATATATAATTGCATCGACTATAGCGTTCTAGATAGAAAATAAATGCGGAGTGAGAAAGGCACATTTTGTGCATACCTTAAAGGATCATAAAAAATAAAAATTGTTATGTGCATGTAGAGATGCAAAGTGAGAAAGACACAAACAATAATTATGTGCATAACTTAGTAGAATGTCTTCATTTTTCCAACTCTCTTGTCTTGATCAATGATGCCCTCCTATCCTCGTCAATTTCTTCTCACGAACAATGCAATTATCCTCTCCCAACGGGATGGTCTGCTTAAGCATTGTATGTATAATTGTGCAACAACATGGACATATTAATTCAATTGTATTTTATTGCTCCTCTTAATCATCGCACCACTCTATCCTTTTATTTCCACCCCTCTCCTCCATGTCATCTTATGAAAATCACCACCACTACTCTTTTGTTTCCGATTCTCTACATGGCATAGTAAAATGATAGGATTCCTCTATGTGGTTTTATGAAATGTTAGGAGAACATGTAGAATTAATTATTAGGATTCCTCTATGTGGTTTTATGAAATGTTAGGAGAACATGTAGAATTAATTATTAGGATTCCTCTATGTGGTTTTATGAATTTATGAAATGTTAGGTGAGCATGTAGAATTAATTATTGGGATTCCTCGATGTGGTTTTATGAAATGTTAGGAAAGCATGTAGAATTAATTATTTATTTGTGGGAGTTGATTATTTATTATTGGAGAGGCTTCATAATTAATTATTTATTCTTGGTAAGTATTAATGGACATGGGTGATGGTAAAAAGCAACCACAATCCATGTAACAAAAATTTATTGAAACGTGTAAATTAGTAAAAGTAAAAAAAAAAAGTGTTAAATGGTTGCATTGGTTTTTTCCACTCATAACCACACTTGGGAATTGTAAAATGTAAAAAATAAATTGTCAAGAGATAAATGTTAAAACTTAAGTAATCTTGTATGGATTTCCAAAATTATACTACATGGCAATTGAGAATATGCCAACATCTTTATTTCTTGGTCATCATATGTAGATGCACAAGCACAAATTTAACTTGTAGTGCCAAACTATCAAGATAACCTCATCCACATACACAAGAATAGATTTTATAAATATGAATAGATTTTAGAATATATTTCTCATCTAGTTCCAAGTAAAAGACATTTCATGATTTTCATAGAAGAAAACACATGTCTAGATATAATGGTTTTTTCCTAAGGCACTTTGTAAGGAAAAGATTGATAAATAGGAACAAAGCACAAATTAAGAAGAGTCATGCAAGTTTGAATGATTAACACTAAAAAAGGAAAATTGTAAGAAGATAATTGATAAATAAGAATAAAGCACAAATTAAAAAGAGTCATGCAACCTTGAATGATTAACACTAAAAAAAGAAAATTCAGTGTTTTTAGAGTTTTTAGTAAAATAAATTAAATAATATTAAGTTTGATTTCATAATGTAAAGAATCTACTAGCAATCTCACTTGAAATAATGACGGTAAAATATCAATCTTTAATAGAATAAATCAAACTTTAATAAAGTATACACATTATAAGTTCTTATAAAGTGAAAAAACACATATGCTTCTAGCAATATGACTCAACAAGCAACCAACACATAATGGTCTTCTGTATAAGAAGAATCTACTAGCAATCTCAATTGAGATAATGACGGTAAAACATCAATATTTAGCAAAATAAATCAAACTTTAATAGAATATACACATTACAAGTTCCTATAACGTGAAAAGCACATGTGCTTCTAATAGTATGACTCAACAAGCAACCAACACATAATGGTCTTCTGGTTAAAAAGATCACATGGATATATCTTCACATCCATTGGTTAAAAAGATCACATGGATATATCTTCACATCCATCATTTGAGTAAGCAACCAATGCATAATAGTCTTCTAGATAATAAAATCATATGGATATATTTTCACATCTAGTATGTGGATTGGTATTGCAGGATAAATTTAAAGTGTTCACATATAGAGTTTGCATTTTAATAATTTTGGAACAATATTGAACTCTATTAATTCCAAAATCTCAGAAACCCTCTTTTGGGGGAGAAGGTGAGGAATATTGTTTCATCTTTGTGGAGTTGTCATTAAAATTTGATCCTACAAAGCATTTTTTATTTTTATTTTTTTTGTTTCACATCTTTTTAACATGAGAACTTTGACAAATTTTAACATGGGAGTGTTGATTTTCTCATGAAAGTGTTGATATGTGATAAAAATTTGAACTCATCTATCGTTGAATTTTTTATGGGTGATAAATATTTGAGCTCATGGCTTTGTTTACACTTATGATGGTGAATTGTTATATAAATTGATTTTTTTTAATCATTTATGTACATGTGTGAACTCAATTTACACTTATCATGATTAATTGTTTTATAAATTTAGTTTTTTTAATCATTATAAAAATTACTTTAAAAATCCATAAATCAATATTATATAATTTTTATAATAATAATAAAAAATTTAATCATTATAAAAATACTTTAAAAATCCATAAATCAATATTATATAATTTTTATAATAATAAGATTACTAATAGTAAGTTCATACCATGTTAGTTTAAATATTTTCTTATTTAATAATTAAATGGATGAAATGCTTTGCAAGTGAAATTAGAGTGTCTTTTTTATTAATTTAGATCTTTTCAACATCAATATACTTATTTATAAAATTTCAATTTATCAAGAAATAATATGACATGGACTTTTTTAGAAATATATTACTCATCATCTTAATTGTATATAGAGATTTTCTTCTTATGATTCTTAATTTAATAATTTCTATGTTATGAAAATTTATACATAATTATTTTCTATTAAATTTATAATTAAAATTATAAAACTTTTTCCATACCTTCATACCATGTTAGTTTAAATATTTTTTTATTTAATAATTAAATGGATGAAATGCTTTGTAATTGAAATTAGAATGTCTCTTTTATTAATTTAGATCTTTTCAACATCAATATACTTATTTATAAAATTTTGAACGAGTTTCGGGCACTTCCTCGAACAGTTTTACAATATTCTGGAGATTCGGTGGAAGCTCTTCAACTGCATGTAGGCAGACGATTCTGTGGGCAGGAGATACTGCTCGTATTGATTGTTTTCTGAAGATGGGTTTTCCGAGGGTTACAGAAAAGGAATTGGATCCTACGCAGCTTAAGGGGGCAACTGACATTGGGATTGTAGGCAACGCAGCCACAAAATGGGAAATCGCCATTGATTTTGAATCGTTAGATAGATAGATAGGAGTATTCCATCCTATCTTTGCATCATATTATTGAGTCTAAAGGATCTTTTTACAACCTCTTAGGAGAGAGATGTGTAATTTTTTCAGTATAATAATTCTATACCAATTATATATATAGATAGATTCACAGAAATATGTGTAATTCCTTTAATATTTAATATAATTTCAATGTGAGTCATAAATAAATTATTTCAACTTTCACTTATTTAAAAAAAATTTATATCAACTTTATATAAAGAGAATATGAAAAAAATAAAATTCATTTGAATAATAAGGTGAGTATGAGAAAGATATAATTCATTTCAAATAATTTAACAAATGAAGATATAATTCAACTAAGTTAAAAAGTCGTACGATCGAATCTCGTGAGCCAAATTTGACTGTGGGGGATTCATGTTATGATCATTGACAATATGGTAGTAGTAGCCCCATTGACAATATGGTATAAAGGATAAAACAATCGGATGTCTCCATTAAAGGTCGGTCAGTGACCCAAATTCAACTTGGTTAAGAAGTCGTACGATCAAATCTCGTGAGCCAGCATCTGACTCAAATGATATTTCCCTGTATTCTCAAGGCTAAGTTTCGGTATATATATATTCCATCACTAGCTAAGGATCACTTGGAAAAGTAATGTTTTATATATATATATATATATATTTTTGTTTCCATCACTAAAGGGTCGACTGGTGTATAAAGTCCCCCATTATATGAATCACTTTTAAATGCATAACTCCAAAGATCATTTGGAAAAGTGCGTCTTTCACATAGATAAATGGGCAATACTTGTTTCTATAATGTAATAAAAAATTATCTAACTAGGTAGGTATCTAAATGTATAAGGCTCTTTATACACTCAACCAATGGGATACTAATTGAATACCTAAAAAGACATAACTTCATAACAATGCTACTACTATTTTTTGCCCACTAATTTCATTCAATTAAGTAGTTCGTTAAGTGAGATATCATTGTTCCCACTAAAACATATACATATATTCTAGGCAACTCCAAGGAAGTCCTTTAATCAAACCAAGGAAACATTTGAATAGCCTCAAAGAATATAAGTATCTAAGGCCAATAGATTTGATTTGGAAAAGTGATTTTATAATTGACATGTCTCATTTCAATAACTAGCAAAGTATCTAAGTGCATAAAGTTGAGGAGAAAGGACATAACTCTGTATAATTTGATAAAGTGTTGTTTCTTTTATATCATTTTGACTTAGATGATTTTGGTAACTAGCCAAGCATAAAGACAATTAAAGACAATGAGATTAATGAGATTAAAGAAAAAAGAAAAGTTTTTCTATAATGAATTTGAATTTTTTCATTTCGGTAACTAGCTAACTACCCACCAAAAGGATAAAATAAGTACTTAAGGAGAGAGCACCCTTATTGGATTTTAATATGGTATGCCTTACCTTACATACTAGCTTTCGATATGTTATGCCTCACCTTACTTACTAGCTTTCAATCTATTACATCTTAACTTAGTTAACTTACTTGTTTTTTAATATGTTACACCTTACACATGAAGTATTTCACTCACGTGAATTAAGGAACATTGGAAAGACCATTATGGACTTTATGTTATCTCTAGTTACCAAAATCAGACTAGTCAATTGAGTAACTAAAGTTCCTCGATCTTCCTATTATAGATGTCCAATTGATCATATTCATCCCTTGATATCCCTATGGTTGATTGAGAAATAAAAAATTCCTCTCCCATTGGTTGAGTGACTAAAGGCCCTCGATCTCCCTCTCTCTTTGGTTGAGAAACTAAAAGTTCCTCAATCTCCCTACTATAGATGGTTAGTTAAGCATCTGTGTTCCTCTCCCTTTTGTTGAGCAACTAAACACACTATAATCTCCCTACAATCAATCACGTAACCAAAATTTCATCAATCTCCCTATTATTAAACAACAAAGAATCTTCTTTCCTCAGTGTCTAAATACCCTCTCGATGGCATTTTCACTTTGAAGTATTCCATGAATATCTCTACATTATTTATATTGTTTTGGGCTCATGAATATCTCTACTTTATTTGTATTATTTTGGGCTCCATACTAATGTTATTTGATTCCTTTTAGGTTTTTGTAGAGATTATGACTATTTTACACTTTAGAGATGTTATAAGGCACCGCATAACCAAACCCCTTGTTGTCACGATATCTACTAATAATTTTTTCTCACCATCTTTATGTTTTTTCTAAAAAAATCCATGCACAAATTGTATTATTAAGAAGTAATCCTTGATCTTACAAGTTGTTTTGTTTTGATTTTTTTTTTTTTTTCTAAACTCAATTCAAGTCCAACCCTTATATGAGCTAATGAGGGGAAACATACTCCAACAAAATTATAATCATGAGTTAATCTGCAAATGATCAATTGCACACACACCTTCACACCATGGGAGAGTAAGTGATGAGGGTTTTATAATATATTTTATCCATACCAGATCTATAGGGGCCCTAATACATTTATCACTTTGAAGTGTTTCTATAAGAAACAATTGAACAAAAGTGTTTCTTCCACATAGAGAAATCGACAATAATTGTTTCTATAATTTAATAAAAAAACTATCCCATTTTGGTAGCTATCCAAGTATCTAAGTGCATAAGAATCTTTAAACACTTGACCAATAGGACTCTAACCTAATATCTCAAAATACATAAATCCATAACAACATTGTTGTTATTTTTATCCAACTTATTTCATTGAGTTAAGTAGTTTTTTAGGTGAGGTAGTGTGGTTACCACTAAAACATAAATTCCAAGCAAGTCCATGGAGGTCCTTTATTGGCCCCAACGAAGTCATCATATACACTCGAGGAAGTCAAGTATCTTAGGCCATTGGGATCAATTTGACAAAGTGTTTCTATAATTAATATATATATCTCATTTTAGTAACTAGCCAAGTATCTAAGTGCATAATCTGAGGAGATAAGTGCATAATTGTTGGGTATGTGTTATATTCTTTGCATGTGTGTGTGGGCACATC
>ML789100.1:311909-356994 GCA_009831015.1 Picea engelmannii | reverse complement strand
ATGTTGTTGGTAGGAAATAACATGGATGTTATCAAGGAGGTGAAATCATAGCTATCCTCCAAATTTGACATGAAGGATCTCGGTGTTGCTAACTTCATTCTGGGAATGGAGATTAAAAGAGATCGTGCAAACAGGAAACTCTGATTGAATCAAAGAAAATATGTTGAGACGATATTGCAGAGGTTTAATATGCATGGAAGTAAACCGGTCAAGGTTCCTATTCCTATAGGTGTAAAGTTATCTGCAGATCAGTGTCCCAAGACACAAAAAGAAGAAGAGGACATGTCCCATGTTCCATATGCCAGTGCAGTTGGCATTTTTATGTATGCAATGGTTTGTACTAGATCGGACATTGCACATGCAGTGGGAGTTTTGAGTAGGTATATGTCAAAACCAGGGAAGGAGCATTGGACAACAGTAAAAAGGGTCTTTAGGTATCTTCGTGGAACCACCAGTTATGGATTGTGCTACCAAGGAAGACCGGGATTGGACAGAGTGGTGGACATACATGGTTTTGTTGATGCAGACTGGGCTGGAGATTTGGATCATAGAAGATCTACAAGTGGGTATGTGTTTAACCTATTTGGAGGAGAAATTAGTTGGATGAGAAAAAGACAAGTTGTAGTGGCACTCTCAACTACAGAAGCTGAATACATGGCAACCACTCATGCAAGCAAGGAAGCAGTATGGTTACAAAGATTGTGTTCAGGTATTGGGTTGGTACAACAAGCAGTGAGATTAGACTGTGATAGTCAGAGTGCAATATTCCTGGCAAAGAACCCAGCTTATCATTCGAAGACAAAGCATATTGATGGTCAGTATCACTTTGTGAGAGACATGGTTGAGGAAAAGAAGGTGTTGTTGGAAAAGGTTGACACTTTGAAGAATGCTGCAGATTCATTGACAAAGTCTATGAGCATAGAAAAGTTCTCCTGGTGTAGAGTAACAATGGGCATTGTTGCCCTATATTGTTGACTATATAATCCCTTCGACCCCTGGATGCAAGGAAAACAACAAGTGGGAGAATGTTGGGTATGTGTTATATTCTTTGCATGTGTGTGTGTGTGGGTGCGTCAAATACGACAACTGCGTCTGACGATCCCTTCACCTAGAGCTCTGCCATGTGCGTCGGGCTCTTTCCTAGGGGGGTCCCAGAGGGGGGCAGGTATTCCCCCCCTGGTTACGTACATTGTTTGGCAATGGGCGGTAGCCCGAGGCCGACGGGGTTCAGGGCAGCGCCCCAAAATTTGTTTTTGGGCGGTTTTTGCTATTTTTAGTGAATTTTGCTATTTTTAGCGGATTTGTAAATTAATCCCAGATTAAGGGATTAGAGTTTTGGTATCTATGGTATACCTAAAAACATTGTATATATTGTATGGTGAATGGTGAAATTCGATATAATGAAAATAAGAAAGGTTTTCCCGGTTGAGGGTTTTCGATATAAAATCTCTGTGTACTCTGTGTATGAGCCATTGATTAATTTTTGTATTGATTAAGAATCTATATGCATTTCTTTACGTCACAGGTTTAAAACTTACATTATGTTGTCCTTGGACAGACAAATAAAAAAGACAAGACCAATATCGTCCCTGAAAAGAAGACCATGTTGTGGCATCAAAGACTGGGGCATATTGGAGAAAAGGGCCTTCGAACACTACAAGGTAAAGGCATGGTTGAAGGTATGTCTAATAGAACTCTGGATTTTGATTTCTGTGAACATTGCATATATGGTAAACATAATTGAGTAAGATTCCCATCTGGTTCTACAAGAGCAAAGGGGATCTTAGAATTGATACACAGTGATGTGTTTGGACCTGTGCTTGTTCTATCACTAGGTAAGTCTGTGTATTATGTTCCATTCATAGATGATTTCTCAAGGTACACATGGATTTATTTTCTCAGAAAGAAATCTGATGTATTTGATAAATTTAAAGAGTTTAAGGCTCTGGTTGAAAATCAGATAGAGAAGAAAATAAAGGTATTGAGAACAAATAATGGTGGAGAATTCTGTGGAAATGAATTCGAAGAATTCTATAAGAAGTGTGGTATAGCAAGATAGAAGACTACTCCATACACTCCTCAGTAGAATGGAGTTGCAGAAAGGATGAACAGGACACTGATGGAAAAATAAAGGAGCATGCTCAGCGATGGCGAGTTAGGACAAGAATTTTGGGCAGAGGCAGTGGGTACAACATGTTACCTGGTCAATCGACCACCTTCATCAGCATTGGACGATAAAACTCCACACGAGGTATGGTCTGGAAAGAAACCCTCTCTTCAACATCTTAGAGTGTTTGGTTGTGATGCTTATGTACATGTTCCAAAGGAAAATAGAAGTAAGTTGGATAAAAAGGCTGAAAAGTGTATCTTTATTGGTTATAAAGATGGTGTGAAAGGTTATAAGCTTTGGAACCCAGAAACCAAGAAAATTGTTTACAGTCGAGATGTTGTTTTCAGAGAGGTAAAAGATGTGTCCAAACAAGAATTCCTACCAACACAAGACGAACCTGAGAAAATAGAGCTTGAGTTGGATGATGCAAAATCTAAATCATCTAAAGAAGAGGAAGCGGAAGAAGAAGAAGAAGAACCTCATACCCCAATGTTGAGAAGATCGGTGAGAGATAGAAGGCAACCAGAAAGGTATAGTCCACCTAATTTTTGTTCCAATTTTGCTTTATCTATTATTGATGATGATCCCAGAACTGTCAGGGAAGCAGTGAATTCAAAGGATAGTAAACTATGGAATAAGGCCATGGTTGAAGAAATGGATGTCTTGGATAAGAATGAGGCATGGGATATAGTTGAGTTGTCAGCTGGAAGAAAATATGTTGGTAGCAAATGGTTGTTTAAGAAGAAGTTTAATGCAGAAAGAAAAGTGGAGAAATACAAAGTTCGGTTAGTAGGAAAAGGTTATTCCCAGGTAGAGGGAATTGACTTTGGTGAGATTTGTTCTCCTGTTGCTAAGTTAACTTATATTAGATTTATTTTATCTATTGTTGTTGCTTTTGATATTGAAGTGGAACAGATGGATGTGAAGACAACATTCCTACATGGGGATCTGGAAGAATAAATCTACATGAAGTAGCTAGAAGGATTTGTAGTGAAGGGAAAGAAAGAGTTGGTCTGTAAGCTAAAGAAGTCACTATATGGTCTGAAGCAATCACCTAGGATGTGGTACCAAAAGTTTGACACATACATTCTTGGATTGGGATTTTTAAGAAGCAAGGTTGATCACTATGTATATTCCAAGCAGTTTGGTAATCACTTCATTTATGTAGTGTTGTATGTTGATGACATGTTGTTGGTAGGAAATAACATGGATGTTATCAAGGAGGTGAAATCTCAACTATCCTCCAAATTTGACATGAAGGATCTAGGTGTTTCTAACTTCATTCTGGGAATGGAGATTAAAAGAAATCGTGCAAACAAAAAACTCTGGTTGAATCAAAGAAAATATGTTGAGACGATATTGCAGAGGTTTAATATGCATGGAAGTAAACCAGTCAAGGTTCCTATTCCTATAGGTGTAAATTTATCTGCAGATCAGTGTCCCAAGACACAGGAAGAAGAAGAGGACATGTCCCATGTTCTGTATGCCAGTGCAGTTGACAGTTTGATGTATGCAATGGTCTATACTAGACCGGACATTACACATGTATTGGGAGTTTTGAGCAGGTATATGTCAAAACCAGGGAAGGAACATTGGACAACAGTAAAGAGGGTCTTCAGGTATCTTCGTGGCACTACCAGTTATGGATTGTGCTACCAAGGAATACCAGGATTGGATAGAGTGGTGGACATGCATGGCTTTGTTTATGCAGACTGGGCTGGAGATCTGGATCGCAGAAGATCTACAAGTGGGTATGTGTTTACCTATTTGGAGGAGAAATCAGTTGGATGAGAAAAAGACAAGCTGTAGTGGCACTCTCAACTACAAAAGCTGAGTACATGTCAGCCACTCATGCAAGCAAGGAAGCAGTATGGTTACAAATATTGTGTTCAGGTATTGGCTTGGTACAACAAGCAGTGATATTAGATTGTGATAGTCAGAGTGCAATATTCCTGGTAAAGAACCCATCTTATCATTCGAAGACAAAGCATATTGATGTTCAGTATCACTTTGTGAGAGACATGGTTGAGGAAAAGAAGGTGTTGCTGGAAAAGGTTGACACTTTGAAGAATGTTGCAGATTCATTGACAAAGTATATGAGCCGAAAAAATTTCTCCTAGTGTAGAGTAACAATGGGCATTGTTGCCCTGGATTGTTGACTATATAATCCCCTGGACCCCTGGATGCAAAGAAAACAACAAGAGGGAGAATGTTGGGTATGTGTTATATTCTTTGCATGCGTGTGTGTGTGTGGGCGCGTCAGATTCAAAAACTGTGTATGACGATCCCTCTAGTAGTGATCTATATGTCATGTGCAATGGGAGCTTTCCTAGGGGGGTCCCAGGGGGGGGCAGGTATGCCCCCCCCTAGTTACGCGTAGCGTTCGGGGTAGTGCCCCGAATTTATTTTTTTGGGGCAGTTTTTTCTATCTTTAGCAGTTTACTAAATTAATCTTGGATTAAAGGATTAGGGTTTTGGTATCTATGAAATACCTAAAAACATTGTATGTATTGTATGGTGAATGATGAAATTCGATATAATGAATATAAGAAAGGTTTTCTAGGTTGAGGGTTTCTGGTATAAAATCTCTGTGTACTCTGTGTATGAGTCATTGAAAAATTATGTTTTTCTTAAGAATCTATATGCATTGCTTTACTTCACAGGTTTAAAACTTACAATAACTCCATAGAAATTGGAAAAGTGATGCTTCTTTTATAATTGACTTAAATAATTTTGGTAACTAACTAGGTATCTAAGTGCATACATCCAATAGATAAGTTCATAACTCCATAAAAATTGGTGAAGTGTTTATATAACATATTTCCTTTTTTTCATTTCAGTAACTAGCCATCCACCCACCGAATGAGTAAAATAAGTGCATAAAGAGAGGATCCCTTGCTTACTAGATTTTAATATGGTATTCCTTACCTTGCTTAATATCTTTCGATATGTTACAATTTAAATTAATTACTCACTAGGTTTCAATATGTTATGCCTTACCTTACTTAACTTACTTACCTGGATTTCAATACATTATTCCTTACACAAGAAGTATTTCGCTAATGCAAAGTAAGGGGCATTGGAAATACCATTATGGAGTTGTTTTCTCTTTATGATATATATAGTTACCTTAAAGTTCCTTTATCTCTATTGGCCCTCAACCAAGTTTTGAGGAAACATTGGTCGGGTTTGACCACTTTTTGGACTTCAACAAGCTGGTCGAAGATGGAGCGCCTAGGCGGAGCCGAGATCATGGGATATACCTAATTTGTGGACCCATCATGGGGTTCTTTAGGGTTTTGTAACGGGTTATGGGATGTCGGACCATGGGTTTACCCATGATTAGGCATTTTTGTAAGCAATGTAAAAGTATAAATAAGAATGTAATGTAGAGAATATAGGAGGGGAAGTAATTGGATAAGTGCAAGAGGCAAGTAGTTTTGTGTTTCTTTGTGCAACATAACACATATGTAAGGCTCTGTGCTTGATAGAGGAGTTGGATTTGTGCCTTGAACTGATTTTGGGAAGGTGGATCTGGTGCGCAGTGCCCAAATCACCTGTCCGGTGTGAAGCCTGGCTTTGTAGCTTAGTACACAGGAGAAAAGGAATGTAAGAGATTGAAGCCTAATAAAGAAGAAGAAGCAATTGGTGGACGTAGCCCCACACTGGGGTGAACCACATAAATATTGTGTTGATGGTTTTCTTTGTGCTATAATGTTATACTATGAATCTATTTGGTGCATGGAATGTTATGAATGATAGATAGATCTATGAATGTTTAATTCTTTGTATATGTTGAATGTGTTAGATATAACTTCTGATGCTAAGTGTGATATATATTTTTTCATTGATACTATGTCGATCTGTACTTAGGGTTTGATCTGCGATGTGATTAAAGCTAATGAATTAATGTGTGTTGTTCCTAAGTACTCTATGAAGTGTTATAATCACAGATATGTGTCCCATCTTGGTTATAGACACTTGAGCCCTGTAACTCCCCTACCTCTACCTCGGGTGAGACTTCTCCTGCTTCGCAGGTGTTACTGAAAGGGTTGGTAGTTAGGGTTTTGTTGGTGCATTGTTAAAGCGTTGAACCCTGGGTATTCCCCTGTGCCAACAAATGGTTTTATTGTCGAGACCTGAAATTGTGATTGGTGGGAACTAAAAGAAAAGAGAATCTTTGTGCGTAGATCTACTGCTGTAGTGCGCAATACTCTACTTGATTTGTGAAGCTCTATGCTAAGAAAGAAACTCGATATGAAAAAAAGAGGTAAGATCTTGAAAGAGGTAAAATGTTGTACTTTGATATTTTGTTTCGGAAGCATGAATCTAGGTATGATTGATAGATTTTATCCTATTCTAAAAGCTAGGGTACAGTTAGAATAAAGAATTGATCTGAACAAATTTGATAAAAATAGAGAAAGATATGTTATTCCTATGCATAGAAAGAATTTTTGGACTAATAAGTGGATGCAAGAACCTAGAAATGTTTTTTGTAGATTGCAGGTCCAACACTGTGATCCTAGTGCACAGTACATGAGAAGATGGGGAACTTACAAGAGGAAGATAGGATTATCCCTATGTTATAACTACAAAAGACCGATACATCTTGCTAAGGAATGCCCTGGTATAGGTCCTATTTGTCTTTATTGTAAAATTGTTGTTCATGAGGTTGAGGATTGCCCAAGGATGATTGCTAAAGTTGAAAGAATGAACATGAGTCAAGCGAATAAGAGCATGCTAGAAGATCAAAAAGAGAAAGGATCAAATAAATCTTAGACTATGTTAGTACAGTTAAAAGAAGTAATGAATGATCACAAAGATGTTAGTTTACCAGAGATCTTGAAAGAAAAATAGTGCATAGATACAAGAGTAGGAGACTTCAACATAGACTGTGTCTTGGATGAGGAAACACCAGTAAATATTATGCCAGAAAGCACTTGGGAAATTTTAGGACAGCCTATTGTGGTACCTTCACTGGAAAAGATTGGCTTGTTTAAAGGAAAGATGATAACCCTATGTGGAAGAGTTACTAATGTACGTGTTATCGTCCATGGAACATCGACAGAAGAGGAATTCAAAGTTATTAGGTTTATTGAGAACAACGCCCCTTTTCCTCTTTTGTTAGGAAAGACCTAGATCAAGAAGGATCAGATCAGAAGGAAATTAGAGGAAGAAGATACACAAAATAAAAATAAAGAACTAAGAGATAACATAGATAGAAAAACAGATCGACTGATAGAAGAATGAGAATTTGAGTCGAAGCAACATAAGACCAAATAATTAGCTATCAAGGTTGAAAGAACGTGGAAAGGTTTGAAGGACCTATCCATACAATAAAGAAGTATATCCACCCAGGAAATAGTAAGATAAGGGATATTAACTTCAAACCCCTTGAGAATACATCAATAGTGTGAAGTCACTTCACTAGGACAAGACAAGAATAAGAATGGAAAGAGAAATCTAGAAACAGTTAGAGAGAATCACATCACAGGAAAGAAGGCAAGGAAGCTCAACAAGAAGAAGGCTAAGTTGGAAAAGCTACAAGAAGTTACAGATAATGGATGGAATATTTCACAAATTGGAACTTCGCAGGAGGCAGGCTTGCAGGCTCTGAACCTCGCTGGAACATGAGAACCATGCAGAAGAGGACTTCGTCTTGGCGAAGATATATGATCGTTGGAGGTGCCCTGACTGTTAGAACGACACTCTGAAATGGATAGGAAACACACTTATGGGCGAATATATCATCGTTATATGTTGAGCCCATGCCCTAATGGATAGATTCACATTAATGGAAGCAGTCATACCCGTTGGAAGAATATGTTACGACGCTCGCTTATTTAACCTATCTGACGCTGCACCGGGACCACTTTTTACAACTCGTGATTATCTGAGCAGTGATTGTGTGTGTCGAGCTGTGTTATCAGACCTCACCATCTGTTGTTTACACCGTTATCCATTCACCTACCTTGATGTATTTCTTATCAGTGAAAATGTCGGTCGAGCGCACCGAGCTAGAGAAATTTGTTGAAGAAGTGCTGAAGAATTTTATGGCTGATAAAGCTATGTCTAAGGGAGTACATGCATCATCGACCAGGGGACTGTAGGCTTCCCCCTCGAATGGATGTTTCTTGGGCCTTTTCAACCCCACGACTGAGAAGCGAAGTAAGCACCGTGACGATTTGGCTAATGCGAAGCAGATCCCATCGGCCTTACCAGATTATATCCCATTATTGGCTGGCGCAGTTAACCGCAACAACATTCCATGGGACTTCGAGTACACTTTGATCACCGCGTACATCTCCAAGGGAATACACGTAGTTGGAACACAGTTAGGACACATCCCTGCATTGAAGAACAGTGACTTTAACCTTGGAGATAGAAATAACTACATGATGCTTGCGCCTCACAGATATTTGATGAAGATGACTGGGAAGAAGCCTCGCATCGTCTCCTAGCCTTGGATAAAGGAGCTCACGCAGTCCACAATACTTAATGTGATGAAGATCCCTCACTTTGGTCGACATCAGGAGGTTAATGCTTGCATTAAACTCCTCTTGTCGTGCTATCATGGAGGATACATGTGCCTCAAAAGGCGCATTACTGTGGATCCAACACTAATCCACTTGATCACAGGACTGAGCATGCAGGGACCTGACCCTTATCATTTATACCAAGGGAAGACTTCATATCGCTCCCTGGCACAGCGCATTAAGGAGGCATACGGTGAAGTTGAGAAGGGAAAGAGATGCTACAAGGTAGCCTCCATCTAGGATGGCACAGTGCGCCTCTCTTGCCAAATCATAGTTGGAAAGCTCGTTAGAAAGAACCACCCCACGTAGGTCACCAGGTTCGTGGTGGACCTAGCGGAAAAATGTGTGGAAGGGGATGAAAATGAATTGGGCGAGCTACCTCGTCAACAAGCTAGAGAAAGACTGTCGTGAAGCGCAAGATTAGGGATACGAGTTCCATTTCAGTTGGTTGCTTGTGTTAGTAACATTTTTTGGTTGGGAAATGATGGAAGGAGCTGCCTTCCTTGAGATTGAACCTTCGGAGCCATTGGCCATGAGGTTCTCAACCTTATGGTATACAAACGATATGTCAAGGCAATGGCATTCGAACACAGTGTTCCACACCTACTATCAACAACTGAAGGTTTCCATTGAGTCATTCCTATGGATGAATCCATGCACTCTACACCAGTACAGACAACTAGCTAAATTTCGTGCAGATCCACACTTTATTTATATGACTGCACGCAAAGATGAGAGTAAGGAAGAACTATAGTCCTAGTATAAGATGGTTGATGAAGACATGGAACATATCACGAAGGAGTGGCCAAGAGAGTTCATGGTACCAGTTGATGATGTAGAACTCTCAGACCCTGATATCATCGGAAGACCCTTGGTCACCTGGTTCAAGCATGCAGGGCATACAAGTGCGAAGAAGAAGAAGAAAAAGGAGGAAGTTTAGAACATAGAAATCGAAGAGCAGGACAGCGCATCATAGGAAAATGGATCCGGCTCTCCCATGGGAGGAGGAGGAGACAAAGTAAATAAAGAAGGAGGAGGGGAAGAAGGACAAAAACAAGGATAAGGTGAAGTTACACTACAGAAGGATGCCCCCACTGAGGAAAAAACATTGAATAAGAGGAAGGTTTCTCAGCATAAACCTTCAGCAAGAAAGAAGACCCGCACCAATAAGCCCCAGCTAGAGGCTACGCTTACAGAGGATGATATTGGTCTAGTCCATGGAGTGATGGAGGATGTGTTTGAGGACCTCTTATAGAGATATGGCTTGAAGAAAGAATAGTTGTACGTAAGAGTTGAGAACGAGTTGAAGGAGATGCAGGAAGTTATTCGCTCAGCCCACGCAGTATCCACTGTGCCTTCCTCATCAGAGACTGCAAAGTTGGGGGATGAGCTATCCCAACTTCGAAGACTTGCAGATGCAATAGAGGCTCGACTTCAATGAGTCCAAGAGGAGAAGGAAAAGGCTATAGAATCCCTGAAGAAAGAAAGAGAGGAGATCTTGGAGAAACTACGAGTTGCGCGATATTGTGCAACCGCTTATGAGAACGAGAGGGAGGAGTTTCGAGCGATGCTCAATGAGGACAATGTGAAGATACAGAGGGAAAAATACCAGCTGCTCACAAAGAAGACCACAGTCAGAGAAGTGGTGGGCAGAGCACTTCGCTCTGTGTTAGGCATGGCATAGGAGGAACATGAGGAATTTGAGGCTCAAGTGATGAAGCTTGCTAAGGCGATCCAACAACTTCAAGCAAGGGTAACAGAGTTGGAAATCCAATAAATTATGAGCACTACGCAGGAAGTACGTGACCAGAGGGAGGAATCCACTAAGAGTGCAGTGGAAAGGATCAAATTCCTCGCCTCGTAATGCAAGCAGCTAAGCAACAAAAGTGCACATACCTACGAACGCCTCACGAAATACCCAGAACTTAGGAATTTGGAAGCATAGCTACAAGAGGCACAACAACAGGCACTGATAGTTCAAGCACATATGAAGTTTCTCACTGCAATCGAGAGAATGAATACATCACAAGAACAATGTGCGGTCCAACAGCAGATTACTGTCATCCAGGGCAGATTCATGGAAGTCACACAGAAGCTACAACTGGTGCAGGATGAGGCCTGTGCAGTATTTGAAGAGATAGAAGGACAAGGTTTGCAACTGGACCAAGTGGTTGCGGTAGTGGAAAAGCACCTCGAAGGGCCTGTTACAACGCAGATGATCTAGGAGTTCGCAAAGCAGGAGGCTTAGGTGAAGAAACAAGTTGAGGCAGCTTGAGATAAGCTCGAAGCCTTCGAAGCAGCACTGCCCAGATCTGAGTGACTCGGGACGAGTCACAGGTGAGTGTTGGGGGCCTGTTGGCCCTCGACCAAGTTTTGAGGAAAGATCGGTCGGGTTTGATCACTTTATAGACTTCAACAAGCTAGTTGAATATGGAGTGCCCCGGCAGAGCTGAGATCACGGGATCTCACTGATTTGTGGACCCAGCATGGGGTTCATTAGGGTTTTGTAACGGGTTATGGGATGTTGTCCCATGGGTTTACCCATGATTAGGCCTTTTTGTAAGCAATGTAAAAGTATAAATAAGAATGTAATGTAGAGAAGATAGGAGGGGAAGTAATTGGCTAAGTGCAAGAGGCAAGTAGTTATGTGTTGCTTTGTGCAACAGAACACATATGTAAGGCTTTGTGCTTGATAGAGGAGTTGGATCTATGCCTTGACCTAATTTTGGAAAGGTGGACTTGGTGCGCAATGCGCAGATCACCTGTCTGGTGCAAAGCCTGGCTTTGTGGATTAGTGCACAGGAGCAAAGGAATGTAAAAGATTGAAGCCTAATAAAGAAAAAGAAGCAGATGGTGGACATAGCCCCAAACTGGGGTGAACCACATAAATCTTGTGTTGATGGTTTTCTTTGTGCTATAATGTTATACTGTGAATCTACTTGGTGCATGGAATGTTATAAATGATAGATATATCTATGAATGTTTAATGCTTTGTATATGTTGAATGTGTTATATCTAACTTCTGATGCTAAGTGCAATACATATTTTGTCATTGATACTACGTCGATCTGTACTTAGGGTTTGATCTGTGATGTGATTAAAGCTAATGAATTAATGTGTGTTGTTCCTAAGTACTATGTGAAGTGTTATAATCACATACATGTGTCCCAACTTGTTTACATACACTTGAGTCCTATAACCCGCCATGCCTCTACCTCGGGTGAGACTTTTCCTGCTTCGCAGGTGTTGCCAAAAGGGCTGGTAGTTAGGGTTTTGTTGGTACGTTGTTGAAGCGTTGAACCCTGGGTCTGCCCCTATGCCAACAATATCCTTATTATATATGT
The DNA here is from genome assembly GCA_009831015.1 of Picea engelmannii. NCBI lineage: Eukaryota > Viridiplantae > Streptophyta > Pinopsida > Pinales > Pinaceae > Picea > Picea engelmannii. The sequence goes on along the minus strand of ML789100.1, from coordinate 345,004 downwards.
GTAATTGAGCATATTCAATCCTCTATCTCCCTATGTTCAATTGAGAAACTAAAATTTCCTTAATCCCCCTACCATATATGTTCAATCGAGCATATTCATTCCTCTCCCTTTAGTCGAGCAACTAAATGTACTTTTGATCTCCCAATGATCAATTGAGTAAGAAAAAATTCCTCAATCTCCTTATTATAAATAATTTAAACAATTGAGCATCTTCAATCCTTGATCTCCTATGATTGATAGAGTGTCTAAAAACCCTCTCCCTCACATTTTCACTTTGGAGTATTTCATGAATATTTGTATTTTTATTTATATTATGTTGGACTCCATGATAATGTTATTTAACATATTTTAAGTGTTTGTAAAGATAATGACTATTTTACACTTCATAAATGTTACAAGACACCACATAAACCAAATCCCATTGTTGACTATTTTACGCTTTAAAAATGCTATAAGACACCACATCAACCAAACCCCCTTGTTCTGATGTAATTTCATAATATTTTTTTCTTGGCATCTTTATGTTTATTCTATTCCTATTAGCTTGAAATCCCATGCATAAACTATACTATTAAGAAGGAAAACTTGCTCTTACAAGGTTTTTTTGAAAATCTAGACCAAATCCAACCCTTGTATGAGCTAATGAGGAGAAACATACCCCAACAAAGTCTAATTATGAATTAGATTTTACATCTCTATGATCAATTGTAGACACACCTTCACCCCCTGGGAGAGTGGAAGGTGCGGAGTTGTTTAATATATTTCTTCCATACTAGGTCTCTAGGGGTCTAAATACTTTTAGCAATTTGAATTATTTCATAAATATCTATATTTCTCTTTGTTATTGGTTCATTGTAACATGAAAGTGACTATATTTCCCTGGTGTATGGGATTTTATTTTTTTCAATTGTCAGAACCAAGAAATAATTAAAAAAAAAAATTAAACAAACTTTTTATTGGCGGATTTGTAGGCTCTGACACTGCAAATTTTGGAGAAGCACAATCTCTACTTCAATAGAAGGCTTCAGGTCTTCAATAAGGGTCATGTTTTTGTAAAATTTTTTCCACATGGCAAGGTGCATGGAGCCATCAATTCATCTCTGATTTTTCATTGCTTCAATGAATCCATATTTTCTGATACTAGTCGTAACCCCCTCACTAGATCTGCATGTCCAATTGTTGTGATCTTATTATCCTTGGCATTAATATTTATAGACTCCACACCTGCAATTGATTCACAGAGCTTCTGAACTTTAATACAAATTATTCCAGCCTCGTTTGAACAAATTATACATAAACCAAGATGTTACCCTCAATTCCCGCAAGCATCTTCATTGCTCTCTGTTTGCATTTTTCACAATGTAACCCGAGCTTCAACACGATTTATGCAGAGTTCCCATCACATAACTTCTTCAGACATAAAACGATATATCGATAATCATTTCTTACCTTAGATGATTTTCAGGAGTTGTTGCAATGAACTACAAAATGCTTGTTGAAGATAAAGGTTGAAGGAGACAAACATAAGATTCAAGAATTTCTTGGTGGCCAACAGTGTCTCAAATATATCTCGGTTTGTAAGTAAATCATTACATGTTTCAATTGGAAACTAATTATTTCATGTTTGTTCACAATTTGAAATCGAAAGTTATTAGTTAGTAAATTTAATATTGAGAACATAACCCTATCAAAAGAAGTTTACAAATCTAGGAAACAAAAGAAGTTTACAAAATTTATACTCTTCTTTTCTGTCAATCATGGAAAAGGTTATTCATGGCAAAGGTTATTCATGGTCTTTTGGTCTTTTTCAATTGGGTTGCCTCTGCATCTCTCCACTACCCAGTCTTGCAACTTTTCACAACAATTTTTGTGCACGTAGTTTCTTTAGAAAATTTTATTGAATCCTAAACATAGTGGGAACTTGGAATCATTATGTGTTTCTTTTGTTGATTGAATAAAAAAATTGAAAATCTAGTATATAAAACCATTGATAACGGTCATTACCCGATGATACTAATTCTATGAAGTCAATGTTAAAAAAAAATTCCATAGTAAATCACAATTTATTCAACCCACAACTCCTCCACCATCTCATGGACTTTATTGTTTTCTTGTTTTTACTACATTAGGAATGACACTGAGCAACTCGGAGGAGTCTTACAAAATTCCTTGGTGATTGAATATTTTTTATCTTCATGGAAAAGCGAAGAGTAATGTGTTGAGAACCGGAAGGATGGACTTGGAGGGCATTGTGATTGACAGATGAGAGTGTAACACCCTGTTTCCCCCATCTTGTAAATATAATTATAATGGCCAAGAGACTATGGAAAACTCCATATGTGTGAATGTTGATTCGATGAACCTTTGTATGAAAGGTAAATGAATGTAAATTATATTATTTACTAGAAAATGGATAAGTGTTGCATGATTGTTGGAAGGGGGGTGTACTAATAAATACCACAAATGATATGAAAAGACATGGTGAAGGGGACCAGGAATGGTTGCGTTAACCTTCACCAAACCAGTACTTATTGGATTTAATTTCTCAGGACCAGAACAATCCTCTGACCCATAAATGAATTATAGTCAAGCTGGTAGGTGGGAAAACCTCCTCAAGAGTTAATGAGGGGATGAGGCAAAGCACCCATATGTAAGGCTTCTAGACATGACCACGGGCTAGGAATTTGATCCACACACAACCTTGCTAAAAGNGTGCAGAAGAGAGGAAGCTCTCAGGTTCAAGGAAGAACTGGAAAACAAGCATTCTGATCATAGGATATGGAAGAGAAGGTTATGATACAAGCTAATAAATGAGGTTGGTCCTCCTTTCTTGGTATCATATAAACCATTTCCAAGATCCTGCAGAGGAGGAGAGAAACCTCTGTCCCTACTATTTTTGAGCCGAAAGAAGATATTATGTTGCAGAGCATCGTGGTCTAGCTCAGGGGTGGCTAGTGGTAAATCCGTTATGAGTGACTGAGCCTACGGTTGGGTGGAAATCGACACCCATTTCAGTAGTCACTTCACGTTGTATGGTTCCGATAAGTATTTTCCTTGTTTTATGTGTTGAACTGGAACAGTGGATGAATGCCTTGATTTATGCATATGTGTACTTATAAATATTTTTTTTGTGGAATGGTCATGATATGTACATGCCTCCTTTTCTTTGAAAACCTACACTCTCGACCAATAGTTCAAATTCCCATCTTAGCACTGGAGGCTTCCTGGGGAATAAGCTTGTATGACGGTTGAGATGGGAGATGTAGTGTTGACCTGAACATGTCCGTCTAAAGAGGACACCTCTTTCAAAATCCTTGTTGTACGACTGGGATTTCGAGCCCAAGTCCTTAACCATTTCATGACAAGCTCCGAAAGGGTAGAGAAAGTGGAAGCCTTTAAAATGGGAGGTCCCTTCGTTTAGAAGATGAGCGGATGAGATCCGAAAAGGACCCATATGACCAATACCTAGGAACCTTGGGATAAGCCTAAGGACACTATGTCTCCTTGTCTTCGTAGCTCTAGAAGTTCAATACTTTGAAGTAAGACCAACCTTACCAGCCGTACATGAACCGAAGGTAACTGGGAGACTCTCATGAGGTTGACCGACGATAGGTGGCTCCCCAGGTGGTTAGGTGAAACTATCTTGCAAATTAAACCGAGGCCCAAAACCCCGAAGGCCAGCCCTGGGAAGGACCCAACACCGTAGATCGTAGGATCCCTTAGATCCTTTCCCAACCATCGATATATCAGGGACGTGTGGTGCTAGACCCTCTAATTCGGATATTGGACACTTCGAAAGGTAAGAGAACTTTTCATAGCACCACTCCCAAACGTCGAAACCCTGAGGCAACAAAGCCATGGATCTATAGGTCTATGTGACCGGGTCTTATCCGTGAGATCTAAGGAACGTAGAATATGTCCTCTCTAGGTGATGAGGTACGTTGACGTCATCCATGGTGACGTGGATTCAAACTTAAAGAGCCACATGCCACCTAGATTTATGTGCATCACCTACCCCATAGGTCCCTTGGATTGTGACATGCATCATCCTGGGTGAGGGCACGTGTTACCACTAACCCAACTGTTGATTAATTGGGTTGGTTGTCATTGATGTCAAACCTTGAAGAAAGTCTGGTAGCGAATTCCGGTAGGACAAAGGTTTGGGTAATGGACCCAAGTTTGTTTGATGGATAATGGTATGAGTTTTGATATATTTGAAGGTAAGACTATTCCAGATGGATATTGCATGTCATGCAATTTCCGATGGTATGTGGAGTGTCACATAACTCCTCACGGTTAGAGAGTTATGGCCATGTGAAGTTGGAGAACTCTCATGAGTCATATAGAAGACCAAAAAAGTCAAAGCAGTCAAAATGTTTGCAAAGAAGAAATTATTTAAATAATAAAGTGAAGTGATGAGTGTACTATAAGTCAAATAGGATGTATAAGAAATTATTTAAATAATAAAGTTAATGGAGAACTCCCTAAAATAAGGAAAGTGGCTTAAGAGATTTTAGAAGGTAAATAATAAAGTGAAGTGATGAGTGTACTATAATTCAAAGTGGATACAAAAGAAATTATTTAAATAATAAATTTAATGGAAAATTTACTAAATGGACAAGTGGTTAGAAGTTGGTTAACCCTAAAATAAGAAAAGTGGGTTAAGATGGTTAAAAGGTAACCCATTGAGGAAGATACATGAAATTATAACTAAGAGGCAAGACTCTCTCATTTTAATCACACTTGAATATCATTGAATATCTATTTTTGTGAAAGGTTATTTGGGCAGGTATTATTGATAGAGAAAAATTTCAGCAGAAAAATTGTGGCATGAAAAGTGCGACAGAAAAATCACGGAAAAAAAATCACGACAGAAAAAGTGCAGCAGAAAAATCATGGTAGAAAAAGTGCGACAGAAAAATTGCGATAGAAAAATCGCGGCAACAACATGGTTGGGGTCTATTTATGAGAGATATGGCACATCTTGTTTGAGGTATGTTTTGTAATCTAGGTTTTATCTCTTGAGATGGTATTGGATGTTCAGTATTGCTGCATATATCTGATTTGTTGAGGGATACAGTTGATATTTTGTTGTTGGTATTTGGTATATGGGTATTGGTCTTTTAGTTGTGATGTGTTTCTGAAGTTGTTGGTTTAGCTTGAGGCTACATAACAATGAGGTTGTGGCACATGGTTTGATATAAGGGTTTATGGTATTTGGTTTATGGATAGAGTGATGAATTGTTAGATAACTTTTGATGGTTATATTGGTGTATGTCTTTGGTATATGGTTGAGGTACATGTTGGGTACATGGTTGAGACAAGTAGTTGATGAGTTGACACATACATGAGGTGTATAGTTGATGAGTTGGCACATAATTGAGTTGTATAGTTGATGAGTTGGCACATACATGAGCTGTATAGTTGATGATGTTGGTACATCTTGATGAGTCAAGGTTGATGCATGGTTGATGCATGGTACATGTTGGTTCAAGTTATTGGTATAGGTTGTTTGGTGTAGGTTGATTGGTACAGGTTGTTAGAGGTTATTGATACAAGTTGATAGGGATAGGTTGACAGTGGAAGTGGTTGATTAAGTGACAGGTTTTCTACATTTGGCATTTATATTTCAGGGTGGTTGGATGGGGCAATGATAGGTGGTTGTAGCCACATTTCGGTTGGAGCCGAAGAACTTAGGGGGTTGTAGCCTCCTTCTGGTTGTAGCCAAAGAATTGGGGAGTTGTAGCTTCCCTCATGTTGTAGCCTAAGAAACTAGGGGGTTGGAGCCTCCTTCCAGTTGCAGCTGGAAAACAAAGGAAGTTGGTGCTTCCAATGAATGTAATTCTTGAAGACATATAAGAAAAAGAATTATGTTGTTTTCTCTCGCCTTGGTTTTCCACGTAAAAAAACCGGTGTAATGTGTATATGTATGATTTCTCATTTGTTCATTGTTTATTTACTCTACAATTATTGGATGATAATGATACAATGATATAACACTTCTCTTATATAGTTAAAAAGGATTAAATATCTTTATTACTGATTCACCCCCCCTCTCAGTAATCCAACAATTGGTATCAGAGCAGGTTCCTTCAGAAATCATTTTAACCACTTACAGGTAAATCATGGAGAGCAACAACTTGTATAAAAATGGAATACCACAGTTTGGTGGATAAAAGTATGCATTTTGGAGCATAAGGATGAAAACATATATACAGGCACAGGGATTTGAAATTTGGCAATCAATTGTAGATGGATACACAACACCAACAGTTCCACCAACAAATGACAAAGCAGTGAAACTCGGTCAAAATAATTCCAAAGCCACAAATGAAATTCTGAATGGTCTTAGTGAAATGATATTCACCAAAGTTGCACATTGTAAATCCGCTAAAGAGACTCGGGACAAACTTCGAAATATTTATGAAGGAGATTCAAAATTCAAAGCAACAAAGCTTCAAACTTACATAGGTCAGTTCAAACAAATTAAGATGAAGGAAGATGAGAATATTGCAGCTTACTTTTTATGAGTTGATGAAACAGTAAATGCAATCATAGGATTGGGAGAAGAAATTGAAGAATCTGTAATTGTTCAAAAAGTACTAAGATCTCTTCCTATGAGATTTTACCCTAAGATATCAGCACTAGAAGAGAAGATATAAACTCAATAAGCATGGAAGAATTACATGGAATCTTCACAGCATATGAAATGAGAACTGAACAAGAAAATCCAAATATAAAAGAAGCAACCTTCAAAGCATCCAAAAAGACAAAGCAAAATGAAAAGCAAAAAGAAAAAGAACATAGCAACAACAGTGACGTCTCGGAAGATGATGAAGAAGTGGCCAACTTTGTCAAAATATTGAACAAGGGAACCAACGACAGGTATAGAGGTAAGCCTCCTTCGATTTGTTTTAATTATGATAGTATTGGTCATTTTTCTAACAAATGTCCTCATAAGAAAATGAGAAATGATGAAGGTTACTCAAATAGAAAACAAACATATAAAGACAAAAGAACCACAAAGAAAGCTTTCAAGAAAATCTTATGCACCAAAGAAGACATCTTATCATCAGATGAAGATGAAGCCAGTGACAGTGAGATAGAAAGAGTTATATTCATGGCAGTATAAGAATCTGATAAAGAAGACTCCGAAGAAGAATATGAAGAAGTCGAAGAAGAATATGAAGAGACAGAAGTTGATTACTGAGAATAATTGATGTGTGCCACGGAAGTTATCAAAAGAGAAAAGAAGAAAAAAAGAAACTACAAGCGGAACTAGATAAGAAAGAAGACACTCAAGAACTAGAACAAATGATCACAAATCTGAAGGTTCAAATAGAAGAAGATAAAATAATTGAAGAAGCACTCAAAGAACAACTAGAAGAAAAAGATAGGATCATTGGAAATTTGGAAGCAGAGATTGTCACATAAAGAAAGGATCTTTAAAAGAAAAATATGCAAAACAACTCAAAAGTTTTGGATAACATTATCAGTAGTCAAAAACCTCATCATGACAAATCTAGACTTAGATACAATCAAACAAAAAATGGATCAAGCTCCAAAACAACAGAGAAAGAAACATATTCAAAAATCTATGCAGAAACAATCAAAGGGGATAGGAAGATATAGAAGGAAGATTACAGGGACACTCCTCCACCGAGAAGATTCAAATTTCAGAATCAACAATCTATAGATAGGTCTCAGGAAGAAGAAGAATTCATAAGAGTACCTCCTTTCAGAAGATCTTCAATTTTCAGGTATCAAGCTATCTTTTTTTGTCTATGTTATGCGTGTAATAATTTTGGACATAAAGCAATGAATTGCAGAGCTAACAACATGAACATAAACAACTTTGAAAGTCATACACAAAAGGGTTATCCAAGAAGGCCTAGTGAAACAGAGAGAATAAGTTACAACATGTTTGAATATTTGAGCACTAAAGTGGAATGTTACAAATGTAACAACTTTGGACACATGGCCAAAGATTGCAGAATGGCAATCCCTCCTAGAGAACCACAACAAAATAACAACAGTCGCAGACAGGAACCTCAGAAAAAGACATGGACAAGAAAGTAGAATCAGTATAGCAATGAAGAATGCACACTCGCTCTACAAGCTAAGCAGAAGAAACGTGGTTGGTATGTTGACAATGGCTGTTCAAAACACATGACAGGTGATAGAGACAGGTTTCTTACATTAAGAAAGGAAAGAGATGGATCATTCTCCTTCGGAAATGATGATTTAGCTAAAATCATTGGAAAAGGCACAGTCAGAATTGGGAACAAGAATACCAAGCCATAAAATGTTCTACTAGTAGAAGATATGAAACATAATCTTCTAAGTGTGAGTCAAATCTGTGACCAAGTTCATAAAGTTACTTTCAATTCACAAAAGTATGAGATAAGAAAAGAAGGTTCACGGAAATTGATTGCTACAGCTGCGAGAAATTCAAGCAACATATATGTGTTAAGTGAAATTGGAAATGAAAAGTGTTGTTTAGGAAAGGAAGATGAAATTTGGCTATGGCACAGAAGAATGGGTCACATACATTTGATAACCTTGTCAAATTCATCAAAAGAGAAACAGTCATAGAAATTCCCCAGATCACGAAACCAACCAACACTTTATGAAAGCATTGTCAACAAGGAAAGAAACAAAGACCAAGTTCAAATCAAAGGAATATTCAATGACAAGACCACTGGAAATTGTGCATACTGATCCAGTTGGACCAAATACAACAAAGGGTTTAAAAGGTGACAAATGATTTATGTTATTAGTTGATGATTATACAATAATGACTGCAGTTTGATTTCTCAAGAATAAGTCAAAAGATTTTGAAAACTTCAAGATCTAAAAGGAAATGGTTGAAAATGAAATGGACTCAAAAATCAAATGCTTGAGATCTGATAATGGAGAAGAGTTCACTTCAAAGGAATTTATGGAATACTGCAGCAGTCATGGAATAAAAATGAAATTCTCCATTTCTAGGACACCTCAACATAATGGAGTTGTTGAAAGAAAGAACATGATAGTATAGGAAATGGCTCAAACAATGCTAATGGATTCCAAATTGAAAGATATATTTTGGACACAGGCAGTGCGTACAACAATTCACATTCAAAATAGAGTAATGCTCAGAAACAACAATGATAAAACTCCCTACGAGCTATGGAAAGGAAGACCAACAAATGTGAAGCACTTCATATTTTTTGGAAGCAAATGCTACATCAAAAGAGAAGATGGCAGAATGGGAAAGTTTGACTCTCGTGTGGAAAAAGGAGTACTTGTTGGTTACTCAAGTACAAGGAAAGCATACAAGTGTTACAACCTGAGATTGAACAAAGTTGTGGAAAGTGTCAATGTAACAATTGATGAAACAAGTAGACCATAATTAAAGGAAGAGGAAAATGAATCAATGGAACAACTTTACGAAGAAGAAGCAAAAGATGAAAAATAAGTAGAAGAGAAAGATGAAGAGAATCCGACAGAAACAGAAGAGCAAGTTCACCAAGGGTCGGTAGTTAGGGTTTTTTTGGTGCATTTTTGAAGCGTTGAACCCTAGGTCTGCCCCTATGCCAACAAATGGTTTCGTTGTCCAGACCTGAAACTATGATTGTTGGGAACTGAAGAAAAGAAAGTGCTCTGTGTGTATATCTATCATTGTAGTGCGTAGTATTCTACTTGACTTGTGAATTTTTGTGCTAAAAGATAAGTTTGATCTGAAGAAAAGAGGTAAGATCTTAAAGATTTGTGCTTTGATAAAGGTAAGATAAGTGGAAATTTTTGCTTCGAAAGTATGAATCTAGGTATGTTTGATAGATTTGGTCCTAGTCTAAAAACTAGGTCACAACTAGAAGAAAGAAGATTTGATTTGAATAAATTTGATAGAGATAGTGAAAGATATGTTATTCCTATGCATATAAATCATTTTTGGATTAACAAGTGGATGCAGGATCCTAGAAAGAATTTGTGCATATTGCAGGTCCATCACTGTGATCTTAGTGCACAATACAGAAAAGGTTGGGGATTGTTTAACAAGAAGAGAGGATTGACACTATGTTACAATTGCAGAAGGTCGGGACGTCTTGCTAAAGAATGCCCTAGTATAGGTCCTATTTGTCTTTTTTGTAACGTTGTTGATCATAAGGTTTTGGATTGTCCTAGAATGATTGCTAAAGTTGAAAAGATGAACATGAGACAATAAAACCATGAAGAAGGTCAAGAAACTAAGGATATGTTAAAAAACCAGAACAAATTGGAATCTATGTTATTACAGCTAAAAGAAACACTGAATGATCACAGAGACATCAATTTACCAGAGATCTTAAAAGAGAAGAAGTGCATAGAAACAAGAATAGGAGACTTCGACATAGATTGTGTATTAGATGGGGAAACACATGTGAATATTATGCTAGAAAGTACTTGGGAAATTTTGGGAAAGCCTGCTACAATTCCTTCATTGGAAAGGACAGGATTGTTTAAAGGAAAAATGATAACCCTATGTGGAAGAGTTACTAATGTACCTATGATGGCTCATGGAGAATCGACCAAAGAATAATTTGAAGTCATTAAGTTTGTTGAGAACATCGCTTCTTTTGCATTTTTATTAGGAAAAACCTGGATTGAAAAAGATTAGATCCGAAGGAAAGCAGAGGAGGAAGCTACAGAACAGAAAAAGCGAGAATTAAGGGACTTCATGGCTAGGAAAATAGCACGATTAATATAAGAAAAAGAGGATAAGTTGAAGCGACAAAGGACCAGAGAATTAGCTTTCGAAGTTGGAAGAATGCAGGAAGACTTAAAAAACCTATCCACACAGAAGAAAAGAGCATCCAACCCAGAAATAGTAAGAGAAGAGGTATTACACTCGAACCCTTTGAAATACCCTCAATAGTGTGAAGTTACTACGCTAAGGGGAGATAAGAGTGAGAATGGGAAGAGGAATCCAGGGACTCAGATCACAGGAAAGAAGGCTAGAAAGCTCACTAAGAAGAAAGAAAAATTAGAAAAACTACAGGGAGTTCCAGAAAAGACTTTATAGAAGGCAGGCTGCAGAACTTGAACATCGTTGAAATAGTAGAACAATGCAGAATGGCACTTAGCCATGTGTTGGCACAGGGGTAGACCCAGGATTCAACACTACAACAACGCACCAACAAAACCCTAACTATTGGCCCTTTCGACAACACTTGCGAAGCAGATGAAATCTCACCCGAGGTAGAGGTGGGGGTGGTTGCAGGACTCATGTGTCTGCAACCTTAGCTAGGACACAGATCTATGATTGTAATACTTAATAGATAACTTAGCACTGTCAGTTTGTTATCATTTAACCAATGTCTACTTCGCAGATAAAACAGAGCATCACATCATTTTCCCTTATCTAATGTATTTAAGCACTTAGAATAAAGAAATGGATCAGATATAGTGGATTCAAGCACTAAGCACATTCACCTATATCATATCTAACATCTAGATTCATCATAAGCAGGAAGCATGAACAGATCTATCTATCTATCTATATCAAGCACTTAACAGATAACACATAAATACATCAGAACATCGCACAGAGAAGAATAACACAGTATTTACATGGTTCACCCCCACCTTGGGGCTATGTCCACCAACTCTTCTTCTTTATTAGCTTCAATCAGTCATCTACATGCACAGAGCCACAAAAACACTACTCTACATAGGATAGGAGATCTGTGCACACCTTGCCAGATCCTCCTTCCCCAAGCTAGGCCTAGCACAAAGCCTTTCACAGTCTGTTACAACCACTTGCACTTAGCACTTAGCTTATCCGCCTTACATCACATAGATGCCTATTCCCCCCTCCTTACATTACCTAGACATCTATTTATACTTTACAAAATAGGCCTAAAAATGGGTAAACCCATGGGCCGACATCCCATACCCATTACATATTCCCGAATCCCAAAAAGGACCCAAAAAGGGGTCGAGATCTCGTGATCTCTTCTTCGTCTTGCGCTCCATCTTCGATAGTCTTTCGAAGTCCCAAAATAGGTCAACTTGACCAAGGATCTCCCCAAAACTTGGTTAAGGGCCAACATGCCCCCAACACTCACTTGTGACTCGTCTCGAGTCACTCTGGTCTGACTAGTTCTGCTTCGAATGCCTCAAGATTGGCTCGTGCTTCTCTGACTTGTTGTTGTGCTACGACCTCCTTTTCAGCGAACTCTTGGATGACTACATCGTTGATAGGTCCCTCTAGACGATATTCAACTGTAGTAACAACCTGCTCTAGCTCTACTCCTTGGCCTTCTACCTCTGTAAACAATTTATAGGCCTTGTCTTGTATGGGTTGGAGCCTCTGAGTTACTTCCATAACTCTGCTCTGGATAGTATGGATTTTTTGTTGTGCGGTGCATTTCTCTTGGGAGCACTTCATTATTTTCACAACTGACAGGGACTTCAGCTGAACCTGTATATTTTCGGCTTGATACTTCGCCTCTTGGAGTTGCGACTCTAGTGCCTTCAATTATGGGCTCTTCATGAGTTGTTCATAGGTCTGGGCATTGCGATCGATAAGTTTCTTACATTCCAGGGTAAGATCCTTTATCCTTTCAACTGCTCTCTGGGCGGTTTCTTCTCTTTGGTCTCTTACATCTTGTGGGGTCTCAAGTACAGTGCGTAGCTCCAAATATTCTATGCATTGTTGTAGTTGTTGGATGAATTCTGTGAGCTGGTTCACCTGATGTGTAACTTGGTCTTCTACCATGATTTCTAAGACTATCACAGAGCGAAGTGCTTTGTTGACTACTTCTTTTACTTCGAGTTTCTTCGTGAGCAAATGTTCCTTTTCTTGTTGTAGTTGTGCTTTTTCTTCATCAAACTTCGCTTGGAGAGAAAGATTTTCCTGTTCTGCAACACTTCATTGCTCTACGAGTACTCCTTGTACTTGTGTCAAAGCCTGGGTGGCTTGTTGTGTTTCTTCATGTGCTCGTTGAAGGCGAGCTTCGACTTTATCGACTAGGTGGTGGAGTTGAGATGGCTCATCTCCCAATTTTGGTTCTCCCAGTGCATTGGAGACTACGCGACTAGATTATAGGGCCTACTGTACCCCTCGAAGTTCATTTGATCATACATATCTTCTTGCTTTGCTTATTGTTTCTCTGTTATTTCCAGCGAAACATCTTGCAGGGCTTCTATAAGGAAGTCGAAGTCATTGAAGGTGAGGACGGTCTGCATCTTGGTCATGCTAGCCTTCGATTTCTTCCGGGAGGAAGGTTTCAAAGGTGAACCTTTCCTCTTCTTCAGGGGATCAACCTCATATCCTTTCTTATGTTCAACTTCTTTGTCATTCAACTCTTCGCCATCACCTCCTTTCTCTGGTGATATGGAAGCAGTCTTTATGGATGTGTTATCTATATCTTAGACCTCTTCGGTCTTCTTTGTTCTACTAGGTTCAAGTGTATCCTGCGCAGTTTCTGGGATATCGATGTCGGATATCTCCACAAGGTCTGATGGAATAAGGAGGTCCGTCGACTAGTCCTTAGTGATCTCCTCCAAGTCCTCCTCTGTCAGCTTGTAGTAGGACTGAAGTTGTTTCTTTTGTTCGTCGGTGCATGCTGTGATGTAAATCAAATGTTGATTTGCGTTGAACTTCATCAAAGGCCGAAACCGGTGTAGAGTGTTCGGAGTCATGCGAGGCTTGGAATGTATGGCTATCTTCAATTGATTGTAGTAGGTATGAAAAACAACATTTGACTTCCACTGTTTATTCATGTCGCTTGAGTACCATAGTGTACTGAACTTCATGGCCAATGGTTCAAAAGGCTCGATGTCTGGGAAGGTCGTACCTTCTGGCATCTCCTAGGAAATAAAATCTATAAGGATCAAGAGCCAGATAAAATGAAATTCATATCCTTGATCTTGTTCTTCTCTGCAGTCGAATTCCAACGGGTTCACCAGGTTCTTCACCCAGTTCATCTGAATGACTTCCGCGCACTTCCCTGTGAGGTCGACTACAAAACCGGTGACTTGGGTAGGGCGGTTCATTCGTACTAACTTCTCTGCAATCAACTGATAGGTGAGGTGCATTGCGCCACTCTAGATATAATCTACCTTGTAGCCTCGCTTTCCCTTCTCGACATCGCCATAAGTGTCCTTGATATTTTGTGCTAGAGCGCGATCCATGGCTTTTCTGGGGTAAAACTCCTTTGGATCAGGTCCTTGCATACTCAATCCCGTGATTCGATTGATCAACATCGGATCAACCATTATACAATGGTTTAGCCATGAATAACCGCCATGGTAATAAGAAAACAGTAGCTTGACACACACATTCACCTCCTCATGTCGTCCGAAGTGAGTAATCTTCATGATGTTTAGTAGGGTGGACTGCGCGAGGTTCATAGTCCACGACTGGGGGATTATCTTTGAATTATTCCCGCTATTTCTGATCAGGTACTTATGTGGGGCGAGCATGTTATAGACTTTGCGATCTCCAAGGTTGAAGTCGTTAAACTTCAATGCTGCAATTTTATCTTGGTCTGCTCGAACTGCGCATATCCCCTTCGGGAGGTACGTCATAACCAAGGTGTATTCAAAATATCTGGGAACACTTTCTTGATTTACTGCACCGCTCAGAGGTGGAATATAGGTGGGTAATATACTCGAGATCAATTTGGCATTCACTAGATCATCCCTGTGCTTGGTTCACTTTTCATCTGATGGTCGGGATGGCCTGGCTCTACGAGCAGTGGATGGAGAGGCTAGCAGTCCTATCGTCGATGATGATTGTACACCTGTAGACATCGACATGACTCTTTCATTCATGAGGTCAGTTAGAACTTCTTCAACAACTTTCTCGGCAATTCTTAACTTGTCTGACATACACACTAGGGGTTAACAATCTTGGGTTTGGAGGGTAACTTAGACACTGCAATAGGATAGAGGACAAGAGCACAATGACCAATGTGTAAAATCAACAAGTCTACGAGCTCAAATTCACAATTGGCAAAAGTGTTCTCGGTGCATGGCACGACAGGATAAATAGGTAACTCGGCAATGGGTTGCTTGCAATGGGTATGAATCCTTCATTAAATATATTATGTCCGTTATGGCACGGTCCCAACATTCGGATGGCGAGTTGTCTATCCATAAATGTCTTTCTACCCATTCAGAGCATTGGTCTAACGGTTATAATGTCCCCAACGACTATATTGCTTCATCATGGCGAAGTGTCATGTGTCACTATTATGATATCCTGGTGAAGCTCCAATTTTGAAAATTTTCCTTTTGTGAGGTTCCCTCTGGAACCTTTTGTAAATTTCTAATCTTATCTCTCTTCTTACTTAGCTTTCTATCCTTCTTCCCAGTTAGCTTCGTCTCAGCATGCCTTTTTCCATACTAATTCATATATTCTTTTGGCATAGTTACTTCGCGTTGTTGAGATTATTTCCTAATATTCGAGGGTGATCCTTATTCTTTATCTAGAATAGGTACTTCAATCTTCTGTGGGTATTCTATTGTTCTTGCAACTTCGACATCCGGGTCTCTGGTGTTAAACAACTTCGATGTGTTCTTCAATCAAGTGTGCGATCCTTATAGTCATGAATTTTTTTAACTCTTGCTTATTCTACTCTAAGGCTTCTTCTTCTTCTTGCCTTCTGGCCTGATCACTTTCAATCCAAAGTTTTCCTAATAGCATGGTAAACGGGGCACTATTCTCAATAAATCTAATAATCTCAAAATCTTCCTCTGTCGAAGTTCCAATTGCATTCATAGGTATCTGGGTGAGCTTTCCACGTAGTTTTATCAACTTTCCTTTGAATATTCCTACTCCTCCTAATGAAGGAATCATAGCAGTCCTCCCTATAGCTTCCCAAGTTCTCTATGTCATGATATTCACCTGTGTTTCCTCATCTAGAACACAGTCAATGTCGAAGTCTCTTATTCTTGCTTCAAGGCATTCTTTTTCTTTGAAGATCTCTGATAATCTGACATGTCGGTGGTTATCCAGGGTTTCTTTCATCTGTAGCAATACTTTCTCTGATTCTTTCTGGGATTCTGTCATAATCTTAGTTTTTGGATCTGCCTTAGGGTTTTCTTGTCTCATGTTCATTTCTTCAAGCTTAGAAATCATTCTAGGTAAATCCAACACTTTATGGTTCATAGATTTGCAACAAAGACAGTTGGGTCTTCTCCAAAGGCATTCCTTAGCAAAATGTCCTTGTTTTCTGCAACTGTAACAGAGGGTTAATCCTCTCTTTCGTTTAAATGATCCCCAATCTTTCCTATTCTGCACACTAGGATAATGGTAGGTAACCTACAAACATTTCTTTCTAGGGTCCTACATACGCTTATTAGTCCAAACATTCTTTCTATGCATAGGTATAACATATTTTTCACTATTTTTATCAGATCTACTCATATCAAATCTTCTTTCATCTATTAATACCCTAGTTTTCAAGTTAGGATAGAATCTATTGAACATACCTAGATCCATACTGTCGAAACAAAAATTTCCACTTATCTTACTTCTATAGAGCACAAAGCTTACAGATCTAGAACTTTTCACTATTCTTACCTTTATCAGAGAACAAAGATTTCAAATCTTACCTCTTTTCTTCAGATCAAACTTCTTTTCCTTAGCACAGAGCTTGTCAAACTAAGTAGAGTACTGCGCAATAGAGCAACATATATACACACAGATCTTTCACAATTTTAGGTTGGATATTTGCACAGAGCTTCTTCTTCCTCAGTTCCTAGCAATCACAGTTTCAAGTCTCGGCAACGGAACCATTTGTTGGCACAGGAGCAGACCCAGGGTTCAACGCTACAACAACGCACCAACAAAACCCTAACTACTGGCCCTTTCGGCAACACCTGCGAAGCAGATGAAGTCTCACCCGAGGTAGAGGCAGGGGTGGTTGTAGGACTCAAGTGTCTGCAACCTTAGCTGGGACACAGATCTGTGATTATAAAACTTAATAGAGCACTTAGCACCATCAGTTCATTATCATTTAACCAATGTCTACTTCGCAGATAAAACAAAGCATCACAACATTCGCCTTGATCTAATGTATTTAAGCACTTAGCATAAAGAACTGGATCAGATCTAGGGGATTCAAGAACTAAGCACATTCACCTATATCAGATCTAACATCCAGATTCAACATAAGAACGAAGCATAAACAAATCTATCTATATCAAGCACTTAACACATAACACATAAATACATCAGAACATCGCACAAAGTAGAATAATATGGTATTTACGTGGTTCACCCCCACCCTGGGGCTATGTCCACCAACTATTCTTCTCTATTAGCCTCAATCAGTCATCTACATGCACAGAGCCACAAAAACCCTACTCCACATAGGATAGGAGATTTGCACACACCTCGCCAGATCCTCCTTCCCCGAGCTAGGTCTAGCACAAAGCCTTTCACACTCTGGTACAACCACTTGCACTTAGCTCTACAAGTTTCTCACAATATGCACAGAGCATCTACAAACCATACTTGCACTTAGCACTTAGATTATCGGCCTTACATCACATAGATGCCTATTCCCCCCTCCTTACATTGCCTAGACATCTATTTATACTTTACAAAATAGGCCTAAACATGGGTAAACCCATGGGTCGACATCCCATACCCATTACATATTCCCAAATCCCAAAAAGGACGTCGAGATCCCACGATCTCTGCTTCGTCTTGTGCTCTGTCTTCGACAAGCTATCGAAGTCCCAAAATAGGTCAACTTGACCAAGGATCTCCCCAAAACTTGGTCAAGGGACAACACCATGACGAAGCTATATGACCATTGGATGCATCCCAACCGTTAGAACGATGCTCCAAAATAGTTAGAAATGCATTTATTGCCGAAAAGATCGCCATGAGACCATTGAGACGACACCCTAATGGATGGATTAAGGAATTTTGACCCATTGGAGGAATCTGTTATGATGTTGTTTATTTATTCCGTCGAATGTTGCACCGGGACCACTTTTTGCAAACTGAGATATTCTAACTAATATAGAAGTGATTGCACACCGTGTTGTACTGTATAGACCTCGCCATTCATCTAATTACCTTGAGTATCTTTTCACCTATCCAAGTTATTTGACCACGAGTGTGTATGTCGAGCAAATGTAGCGCAGTAGATAAGTCTATGGAGGAGATCCTAATAGACCTTATGGTTGAGAAAGTTATGTCTACATGAGTACAGGCCTCATCAACGTGAGGATTGTAATCATCCCCCTCAACTGGACGTCGATCTGGGCCATCCCGAACTGCGACAGAGAAAAGAAGCAAGCACCGCGATGATCTGGTGAATGCAAAGCAAATCCCATCGGTCTTTCCCAATTACATCCCACCTTTGGCTGGCGCGGTTAGTCGTGACAGTGTCCCAAGATATTTTGAGTACACACTCATCACTGCATACCTCCTGAAGGGGATACGCACAATAGGACCGCAGTTGGGACTGATCCTGACTCTCAAGATAAATGATTTCAACCTCGGTGACAGGAAGAATTATGCGATTCTCTCACTACCATCGCTACCTGATGAATATGACTAGGAAGAAGCCCAAGATATTTCTTCAGTCATGGATCAAGGATATTGCGATATCAACGATCTTAAAGTGATGAAGATCCCACACTTCGGAAAACATGAGGAGGTTAACACATGCATTAAACTCCTCCTGTTGTGCTACCATGGTAGGTATCCGTGGTTGGATAGGTGCATCACTGTGGATCTGGCACTGACCCACCTCATTACTGGACTAAGTATGCAGGGACCATACCCTCAGAAATTCTACCCAGGAAAAACGTCAGATTGCTCCTTGGCGCAGCACATCAAGGAGTGGTATGGTGATGTGGAGAAGGGGAATCAAGGCTACAATGTAGCTTCCATCCAAGATGGTACAGTGCACCTAGCTTGTCAATTGATAGTGGGCAAGCTTGTCAGAAAGAACCATCCTATGCAAGTAACAGGATTCATAGTCGACCTTGCAGGGAAGTGCGTCGAAGGGATGCAAATGAACTGGGCAGGATACCTCGTCAATGAGTTAGAGAAGGATTGTCGCGAAGAGCAGGACCAAGGTTATGAATTCCACTTCAGTTGGTTGTTTATTCTTATTGCATTTGTCGCTTGGAGATGCCAGAGGGAGAGACATTCCCAAAAGTCGAGGCATCAGAACCACTTGCCGCGAGGTTCACCACCTTGTGGTATTCAAGTGATATGGAAAAGCAGTGGTAGTCAAACGATGTCTTCCACACCTACTACCTACAACTAAAGCATTCCATTGAATCCTTCCCCCGAATGACGTTGAATACACTCCATCATTTCAAGCCACTCGTGAAGTTCTGCGCAGACCAACACTTCATATATATCACCGCGCACAGGGACGAAAGCAAGGAGGAGTTGCATTCTTACTACAAATTGAATGAGGAAGATATAAAGGAGATAACCAAGGAATGACCTGCAAAATTGCTTGTACCAGTAGAATATACAGAACTCTCCGACCTCGATATCATTGGAAGCCCATTAGTCACCCGGGTCAAACATGATGGACAAGGAAGTGACAAGAAGAAGAAGAAAAAGGAGGAGTTACAGGACATCGACAGTGAGGAGAAAGACAACGCATCGGAGGAAACTACGTCTGATTCACCTACAGGAGGAGGAGGCGATGAAGTAAACTGAGAGGAGGAAGGGGAAGAATACAAGAAGGAAAAGGGAAAAGTAACACCACCAAAGGATCCCCTTACATAGGCTGAGACATCAAATAAAAGGAAGGCTTCCCTGCAGAAACCCTCAGCACGGAAGAAATCCCAAGCCACTAAGCCTCAGTCACAGAATGTTCTCACAGTGGATGATATCCAGCTCATCATCACAGTTGTAGAAGATGCCTCAAAGGATATCCTGCAGAGACATGAAGCCAAGCCATAAACAAAGTATGACAGGATCAAGAAAGAACTGAGAGACATCCAGCAAGCTCTCCAGTCAATTCATGCAGTGTCCACTATGCCACCTTCAACAAAGAATGTAGAATTGGAGGATGAGCCCACCCAATTGCGCAGATTAGCAAGTGCAACAGAGACTCAACTTCGTCGAGTACAGGAAGAAAAGGAGCAGACCATAGAGGCCTTGAGACAAAAAAAGGAGGAGGCCTTAGACCAACTTCGGGTTGCGCAAAAATAAAAAGATGACCTTTGGGCGAAGTTTGAAGAGGACAAAGAGAAAATCCAGAAAGAGAAAGACCAGCTGCTCGCAGAGCATATTGGGATTAGAGAAGCAGTGAATAGATCACTTTTCTCTGTGTTGGGCTTGGCACAGATGGTAGAAGAGACAACCAAGAGACAAGTAGGGAAGCTCGTTGAATCCATTCAATAGCTCCAAGAAAGAGTAGCATAGCTAGAACTTCAAGCAGTGCCTAACACTCCGCAGGAAGTACGAGATCAAAGGAAGAAACTGCCAGGAGCGCAATAGAAATAATCAGGGCATTGGCCGCAGAATGTAAGCAACTTAGTGACAAAAGTGTGCATACCTACGAGAGCCTTGCAGAAGACCTGTTGCTGAGGAGATTGGAGGCATAGCTCCAAGAGGCAAAGCAGCAGGCGTCGATTGTACAAGCGCAACTGAAGCTTCTTACTATAGTGGAGAAGATGAAGAGGTTGCAAGAGCAACACATAGTTCAACAGTAGGTCACTTCCATCCAAAGTAAAGTTAAGGAGGTGACACAGAGACTCCAGTTGGTGCAGGACGAAGCCTGCACACTTTTTGAAGAAATAGAGGGACAAGGATCATAGTTGGAACAAGTGGTCATGAAAGTGGAACAACGCATGCAATGACCTGTCACTGAGCAAGTACTTCAGGAGTTCACTGAGCAGGAGGCTCTGGAGAAGTAGCAAGATTAGGCAGCTCAAGCTAATCTCGAGGCCTTCGAAGCAGAGTTTCCCATATCAAAGTGACTCGGGATGAGTCACAGGTGAGTGTTGGGGGCTTGTTGGCCCTTGACCAAGTTTTGAGGAAATGCTTGTCATGTTTGACCATTTTTGGGACTTCGACAGGCTGGTCGAAGACAGAGCACCTAGGTGAAGCGAAGATCGCGAGATCTCGCCCATTTTGCGGGCTTTTTGGGGATTTTTAGGGTTTATGTAACAGGTATCGGATGTCGGCCCATGGGTTTATCCATGCTTAGGCCCCTTTTTTTAATGTATAAATAAGTGGCTAAGAATGTAAGAATAAGAATGGCTTAAGTTAGTGAGTTACTAGTCATTGATCGGCTTAGTGCATGACTAGTTGGTTTTGTGCAAGGATGTGTTGAGGCTTGCAGAGCTAAGTGCAAGTGGTTTGTAAGTGTTTTGTGCACAGACTATGTAAGGCTTTGTGTTGTGACTTGATTTTGAGGAAGGTGGATCTAGTGTGCAGTGTGCAGGTCACATGTCTAGTGCGGAGTAAGCTCTGTGGCTCTGTGCCTGTAATAAGATTGAAGAAGACTAATAAATAAGAAGAAGAGTTGGTGGATGTAGCCCCACACTAGGGTGAAGCACGTATATCATGTGTTGATGTGCTTTGTGCAATGTTGTTCATGGTGTTTATGTATCTATTTTCTTAGTTCACTACTCTTGATGTATGGTAGATAGATCTATGAATGCTTAGTGCTTATGATGTGAATGAATGCTAGATTTGAGCTTATGCTAGGTGCTTGGAGTATTAGATCTGGTTATTACCGCGCAAAGTCTATTTCTAGGGTTTAATCTATGATGTGAATGGATGTATGAACTAATGCATGTTATTGTCTATATACTCTATTAAGGTGTTATAATCACATATCTGTGCCCCAGCTAGGTTGTAGACACTTGAGTCCTGCAACCCCCACTGCCTCTACCTCGGGTGAGACTTCATCTGCTTCGCAGGTGTTTCCGAAAGGGTTGGTAGTTAGGGTTTTGTTGGTGTGTTTTTGAAGCATTGAACCCTGGGTCTGCCCCTGTGCCAACATCTCTTTCCCAAGGAATATGTCATTTTTTTATCATCTTGAGATGGTTGACCTTGTGGGTGTGATTGAGAATCATTCCTTATAAAAGGTGGATTGAACCTTTTCTTCCTTTGATACATCTTTCCTTTCTTCCTATCATACCAAGACTTTTGGAAAGTTGGCCTTCCTCTATTCTTCTCATACAAATGCTTGTCTTTCCATTGGCGGCTAAATCACTTTTCCAATCTAGCCGACCCAACCATCAATCATCGATGATTTCCCTTGGCTAACTCGAACAATTAGAAATTTTCAACCAAAACCTCAATGAATATGGGTCTTCGATCTTCCATCCTAAATGATCTTAGTTGTTGATTCGTCGAACTACGCCCAACTCTACTGATGAATATCGACTATCAATTTTCTCTATTTTCCATGCTCCAAAAGCAAATCTTGACAGTCGATCAAGTCCAACTTCCTACCGACTAAAAATGAATCAAGACCGTTGATCTGTCTCATTTTTCCAACTACCAAAAAGAAATCTCAGTCGTTGATCTCCTCTACCTTGTCAAAGTTCAAAACCTTATAAATTTTTAAATTTATCAAAACGTATCTAGGTTGTTGATCCTGAGATCAAGTGTGATCTCAGTTGTCAATTCATTGAACTCTCCCAGCTTTGTTTACCTCCATTAAAATGTGAATTTAGAACTTTCAAGTTGAATATAACTCTGCAATTTGGTCGATTGACACCATTAAACATATCAGACATTTCTAAGAAAATTAAATCTCATTTTTTCTCACGAATTTGGGGATTTTGCTGTGGTTATCACCGTTTTTCCCAAAAATCATCACAGATCAAAATATGTGACATCGAATTTTCCCAAATTCACACTGGTTCTTGGACCATATGAGTCCATTATTTCTCTGATACCACTATGTAACGTACTCAACCCCCAACTGTGTCACATCGTTGCTAAAAGGACCCAATAAAATTTCAGATACCAAATCTAAATGTGGAAATAACGCACATCGTGACATTCAATATCATGTACTCATTCATGCTAATTAAAAACGTAAATTCAATTTCTTAATTATGCAGAGAAACAACCAAATAATATACATTGATATTCAACCACATAGAATGAGAATTGAATACAACATTCTTCTCACAGTAAGCAACAATAACCAAAATATCTTAGAGTAAAATGCACAACAACTATATCAACATTTAACATGTATAAACATGACAATTAAGAACACTTATCTTATGAAAATATGCAATCCGATGTAGAGGACAGATGTTCTTCCCAACCATAGACCTTTTTTTTCTAGTTCTCAACAAAAATTCACCCCAAATATGGGGCTATGAATCCACAAGAGGCAAAATTCCCTAAGGATGGTTTTTCTCCCCTTCTCAACAGTCAATTCACATAGCTAATTTTGGTCCACCGACTCTCTTCCCCACCACCAGTACAATCAAAGGGATTGAATCCCCCTTCACTACTCAGATTCCCTCAGGCCTTTCCACTCCCCACTAGGGATTCCATCACAGGTTGGACAAGAAATATCTTTGTTGGTACCTCGGGAATTCTACAGCAGTAACACAAATTCACCCAACAACAAAACATGTTCTTATCTGGATGAATTTCATACATATTTTTAATCACATGCCCACAACCTCTTTATCCATGAGATTACATATCCAAACACCTGCAAAACATGTCCACAACAGTTTCCATCAAGCTTCAACACTCATAACTCTTTTGTTGACCAAAAAACTCCATGTAAAAACAATTCTCTATGCAAAAACGTGAATTTGTAATTTAGGTCTCCTACCCATAAAAAAAATCCTCTTTTTCTCATGATTACTTGACTCACACTCTTCCCCAAGATGATTTTACTCAACCCTCATTCTCTCAATAAATATGGGATGTGCCTTATCACACCCATGCTCTTACATAAATTCAATGATTGAGCTCTAGAACACTCAACAACTAATGGAAGGCTCATGGTAAGGATAATTTAGAAAAGAAATGGTTTGGGTTTAATAAACATGGGGAGACTCTCCCCCTTGGACCCCTTCCCTCTTTTGTGGAGACTTAGCCCGCAAATCTCCATCAACGTCCATCTACAATTGTTGATACATTTTATTCCATATATTTGATTTACATCATTTTCATATTACATTGCTTTGGCTCTTGGCCATACATCACATTTACAATATACATCAGTAGTTTAGGATTTGAAAAAATGGATGTTACAAAATCAAAAAGAATTTAATTTATTTGGGAGTTTTGGATTTTGGAGGTTACAAATTTATAGGTCAAGGTGGAGCACTAAAGGTGTCCAAGGGGATTTTGGTGGTTATGAAGGCTACAAAGACTAGAAACCTTTACAAGCTAGACAAAAGTACTCAAATAAATGAAGTAGCGGTGGTATGTGAGGAGGAAAATGAATCTACTCATTTATGGCATCAACGAATGGGGCATATGAGCGAGAAAGGGCTACAAGTACTCATAAAATGCAACTTACTTCCAAATTTAAAATCTTTGAATTTGAATGTTTGCAAATATTTTATCTTTGGAAAACATCGTAGACATAATTTTAAAGCAAGCGGTCATATAAGTAAAGGTATTTTAGACGATATCCATTAATATGTTTGGGGGCCATCACCTACAGTTTCTTTTGGAGGATCGTCATACTTTGTAACATTTATAGATGATTTCTCTATAAAGGTGTGGGTCTATGTCCTACAAAGAAAAGTTGATGTGTTTAATGTATTTAAACAATTTAGAGTTTTAGTTGAAAAGATAAATGGTTCGACAATCAACTATTTAAGAATTGCTCATGGAGGCAATTTCACTTCTTTATAATTTGAAATATATTCCAAAGATAGGATCAAAATGCACAAAACCACAATATATACTCCCCAGCAAAATGTTGTGGTAGAACACATGAATAGGAATGTTCTAGAAAGAGCAAGGAGTGTGCTCAACAATGCCAATTTGCAACAAGAGTTATGGGTAGAAGCAATCTCTATTTCTTGTTATTTGGTAAATCGGTCGCCATGAATTTCAATAGATTGCAACATTCTTGAAGAGGTGTGGATAGGTTGTCCTTGTGATTGTAACTCAAATTTTGAAAAAAACAAATTGTGAAGCTTATGCTCTTACTCCTAAAAAACAATTTTCTAAGTTAGATCCCAGATAAAAGAAGTATGTATGTGTTGGTTATGATGATGAAGTTAAGGGATATGTATTGTGGGATCCTATTTCCCACAAAATAATCATTAGAAAAGATGCAATATTTGATGAATCTCCCCCCATTAAATCATACATTGTATAAGTTGAATTAAAATTGGAACAAGTACCACTAAATAAACAAATTCACTTGGAGACTCAACCATCTACAAAAACAAGGAAGTAGGAGGAATATTTTGATGATAAAGAAGTTGTTGTTTTTGAAGATATTCAGGAAAATGTGGAAATTCCACAACCAAAACTGATGAGATCTACATGGGACATAAATCCTCCTAATACGTATACCGATTTTATTTCATCCATTTATTTGATTACTAATAATGAGCAACATTCTTGTTATCATGAATCAATAGATAATATCGATAATGCTAAATGGATGATGGAAATAGAAGAAGAAATGGATTCTTTGAAGAAGAATCAAACATGGGACCTAGTAGAACTTCCAAAAGATAGAAATTTTGTTGGGTGTTAGTAAGTGTACAAATTGAAGAAAGGTGATGATGGTAAATTTGAAAGACATAAAGCTCAAATGGTAGCAAAGGGGTATTCTCAGATGGAGGGTATATATTTCCATGAAATATTTTCGCTAGTTGTTAAGCTTGTTTATATTCATGTTGTGTTATCATAGTTTCTTTACTCGATATAGAGTTAGAGTAGTTGGATGTTAAAACAACATTTTTACATGGAGATTTGGATGAGGATATATATATATGGAACAACTAGAAGATTGTGTTCAGGATCACAAAAGAAGTTGTGTATGCAAGCTCAAGAAGACATTGTATGGCTTGAAGCAATCTCCTAGGCAATGGTACAAGAAGTTTGATTCTTTCATGGTTGAGTATGACCATTGTGTTTACTTTAAAAGTTTAGAAAATGGAATATTCATTATATTGGTGTTATATGTTGACGATATGATTATTGCAACCAAAATCATAGTTGGGATCAATAGGTTAAAGGCTCATATCTCTAGGACTTTTGATATGAAGGATCTAGGAGCAGCAAAACAAATCTTGGGCATTGAAATACATAGAGACAGAAAAAAATGGTAAAATTTGGATTTCACAATAGAAGTATGTGTAGAAGATACTTCTGAGATTCAGTATGAATAATCTGAAACCAGTAAATATTCCTTTAGCTTCCCATTTTAATATTTTTTAGGTTTATGTCTTAGTAATAAATAAGAAAATTAGTATATGTCTCGTGTACCATATGCTAGTGCAGTAGAAAGTTTAATGTATGTGATGGTATGTACAAGACTTGACATTTCACATGTAGTTGGTGTTGTCAGTAGATACATGGAAAATCCAGGTAAAGAACATAAGGAAACAATGAAATGGTTTCTTCGGTATCTTCGAGGCACAAGTGCTTATTGTATCACCTATAATGGTTGTAGTGATTTTGTCTGTGATTATGTTGATTCATATTTTGTAGTTGATTTGGAAAAAAGGAGATCTACCCCACACTATGTCTTTACTCTAGCAAGAGGACCTATTTGTTGGATGTCAAAGCTTCAAAATGTGGTTTATTTATCCACTACTGAGGCATAATATACAATTGTCTCACATGCATGAAAGGAAGAAATTTGGTTAAAGGGTCTATTGGGTGAGTTTGGAAAAGAACAAGACAAGGTAAATGTGCTTTCTGACTGTCAAAGTGTTATTCATTTGACCAACAATCCAACTTATCATAGTAAGACTAAGCATATTGTGGTTAAGTATCATTTTGTAAGACTGCTTATTGATGGAGGTGGAGTAGTCTTGAGAAAGTCCATACTCATAAAAATTGCGCAGACATATTCACGAAACTTGTATTGTTAAATAAGTTGTTGTGGTGTTTGGTTTCTCTTTTCTTGAAAAAGAGGTGATGAATGAGCTTAGGCAAGGTATTAGATAAATTGTTATCAAGTAGATATTATTGGAATTATGACAACAATTAAAATAAGCTATGGTAAAAATACAAATTTACTTATAGTAAATATTTGATGGTTATTAATGTAATGGAGAGAGTTGTAACTTTGAATCCTATTGAATAATAAGATATTAATACCTTTCCTTCTTGTTGTTTTAACAAGTAAATCTTTTGTTTTAACAAGTAAATCTTTTGTATCTTATGAATGCATTTGTTATTTTATTATTTCTCATTAATTTCTTGTGTTCCACTTTATATATAATCCTCTTACAAAATCAACAATAGTAGTTTGACCTCTCCACTCCATTCATTAGAGGAGAAAAAAACTTCCGTAATTATGATTGTCCCCTCTCTCTCTCTTAAAATGCAACTTAAAAATCTAAGTTGGAAGTGGGAGTTCTTTCATATTTGAAATTATAACACCAATGCACAATTTCAGGGTGATTTTGATGTTCGGAATTTAGGTGCCCTACATATTTAGAATGAATCTTCAATATCAACATATACTCAGAATGAATCTTCAATATCAACATATACTTATAGGAACACAATTCAACTTAAGTGCAAATAATTGAATAATATAGAATCTCGCAATCCAAGTAACTCACATCATGATCTCAACCAATTCACGCATTTTTTTCTTGATCCATGGGGTCATTTCAAGTTTACCAGTCCCAATCATCAAAGTAAAATTAAATAAGTAGTACTACTCAAGCAGAATTTTTCCATATGTCATTTTGTAAAGAGTTTCAAAAATATAGATATTAGAGCAATACTTATAATTATCAATAATTGGATACCTATAATTATCAATAATTGGAGTTCGATTTACTTAACCATAGCACTTTATGTGTGTAAACAAAAACAATGAATTATATATTTTAATGTGTTCACAATTCATATCTACAAGTTAAATGGGTTAGGAGTTTGAATAAACTTATAGTTATGATGTATATATAATAAGAATATGTGTGGGTTTTCACTCAATTATCAATGAAGAGATTCAATCATTTAAGATGGAGATTATAGTAACTTAAGGAAAATTATCACCAAGAAAATTTTATTGGATATTTATTTATTATTACAATTTATTGATTATACTATTCATATTAGATTTCTATAAATTTTGGACTTCAAGAAAGAAGAAGGCTAAATATTTCAAGATTTACACTTTTACTAATTTTTCATCATTGAATATCAAGCAATCTTTATTAAAATTGGCAAAATTGTTGTTTTTAAGTGTAAAAATGGATTCAACACCTTTAAATACCTCATAATTGTAATGGGATTATGCAATGTTAACATTTGAAATCTGCAATTCCATAAATGGAAAATGAGTCTGCTAGAAATATCAAATTCTATTCTAAGTGATAAGGAAAAATACCATTTTGTAACTCATACAATCCAACAATGAAATATATTGACTTCAAACAATTGGAAATTGTTTGGCATATGTTTTTTTTTGGGTATATGCTTTTATGGATTTTTTTTTAATTACAACTTACATGTTGATAAATACATTTTTTTATTGTAAAAAAAAGTAATCAATAAATGTTATTGATAAATTTAATAGATATTGCTTGGCATTTGTTTTTTCTTTGGTATATGCTTTTAGGATTTTTTTTTTTAATTACAATATATATGTTGATAAATACATTTTTTATTATAAAAAAGCTATCAATAAATGTTATTGATAAATTTAATAGATATAGGCAAGGCTTTTCTCCTCAAAAGAAATAATTGTACTTAAAATCCTCTAAGTGAAATACCCTCTAAATGAAATACAAGAGTTCATAAAAATAATACCTTTAATTTAGATAAGAAATTAGTCTCATTTATAAATTTTGATTTTTTACCTTCTCACTTATCCTTTTTAATTTTTATTCTTATATAACATATATGTTTCTCACTTAATTTTTAATCTTATATAACATGTATGTTATATGTTATGTATGGTATAAAACATATGTTATATAACATATATGTTATATTTTATATTTATTTTTTCATTTATTCTTTTTAATTTTTAATCTTTTAACTTATCTTATCTTTTTAAAGGGTGATAAGAAATTTAAAATAATAATAATTGAAAATTATTTTTTTAAGTTTGAAAAATTATAATATATTAATTATATAATTATAATTTTTTAAATATAATACACATTTATATTTAATTTTTTTCAAACAGAGTTTTTAATATATAAAAAGACTAAAACTCCGGATCATCTTGGATTATGATCTATCTATACGCACCTTCATTGAAGTTTATACAGCAGATATGTGCATGCGTGCCTTCGTTGAAATGTGTACTGTAGATAGATGTTAGAAGGTTTATAAACCTGTCATTCCCCACGGTCATTTTTTTCATGAAGTAAAATCTACATTTATTTAAGTATTTTGATGAGGATGATGGGAATATTTAGAGCAGTTTTGTTAAAATTCCTGTTGATTTTCATTAATATGAAGAAGCAAAGTTAATAAAGCCTCTCTCATTACAAAATTGAAGGAAACCATGGAAAGACATAGACTACTAAGAGACTTGTAAATGCATACAGCCATGATTGCTAAAGTTTTTCTCAGTAACCACTATGAAAGCTTCTTGGACGAAATCATCAAAAACCTATATTACTTGTTTTTTTCAAGCTCTTGACATAACATATAAGTTTTATGAAGATTCAGATTTATCAATCATGATATGAAAACATCTATTTTGTTCAATGAGATTTCTGTGGTGAGGGTTTTCAATTATATTTGGAAAAACCACAGTTTTGTTGATGAATTGTTGATCTTTCCAATCCATATCAAGATCCATCTTCAGGACAAAGAGTTAAGATTAAAGAGAAAAGCTTCAAATAAATATATATAGAAAGTTCAAGTTCAAGTAAAGGCAAGAATACACACAACAATAATAGAGTTGTTCAACTCTTCTCTACATTTATATAAAAAACTAAATTAAAAATACATAAAATTAGATATTTCTCTAGAATACTCCATTCATCACCTACCTAATAAATTCAAATTCATCTAGCTTATCTAAGTATATTTAAAATGCAAGATGCCTATCAGCCATTTACTTAGTCAAACAAATGAAAAAAATTAAGCCATTCAATATATTGTTATATTTATCTTTCCTACACAAAAATTGTATATAGTGATGTGCTTTCCCAAATAGGTCAAGGAGGAGGTTTGCAAAGGCAACTTGAAACTTAAAGCTTGCATCAAACATAAGATATTGTGTGGTGAAATCGATTACAGGATGGCCAAGATTTAATGAGTTTGGAATATTTTTTACTCTCAACTCAAAATTAGGTTATGACTGTTTTTTCCTTCCTTTAGTTTTTTTTTCCTTTAATTTTGTTTTTTTTTTTTAGTTTTTTTGTTTTAATATATTTTTCATCTATAGGTATTGCATTTATAATATTTTTAACTAAATTCAAAGTTACTGATATGCTTTTTAATTTCAAATAAGTGTATAATTTAATTTGATGGAATTAAGTATGCAATTAACTAAATTAAATAGATTTTGGTGTTATGTGTAATATGTAAGTAATTATGTTGATAGGCATCCCCCTATTGAAATTGTTGGATTAATCATCCCTTTAATTACATAATTTAATCTGATGGCTAGAAAATAAAGATGTTGGTATATTTTTCGTCTTACATCCAAATCAATGAATAAGATTGCAAGAACTAACTCCCTTGCATTTATAAAATCATACATTTATCATGTTTACTTTTTCACTTTTACTAAACATGATTAAAAAATTACTATAACAATATATGATTGCCACGTTTTGTAATTTAAAATTATTTATTTTATTTTATGAGATAAGCGGTTGTTTAAACTTATGGAAGACAGGTGTCTCGTATACCTGAGGTAGGCCGCTTCATAATGCGTTAATGAACCGTCACAAGACTTACAAGACCTGAACGGCCACTCATTCTGTGAGCCATGCATTCTGTGAGCCTGCACGCATTATTGCCCTCCACTCATTCTGTGAGCCACGCATTCTGTGAGCCTGCACGCAGTACCGCCCTTTGATGCCACGACCTGCACGATCTGAACCGCCACACATTCTGTGAGTTGTTTGCCATTTTAAAGTTTTTTAAATTTAGAGACAACTGCATGCACGCGAACCCTGCGAACACAACAATGAATACGATTTTCCAATCTGCATGCACGTGAACCCTGTGATAAACGCGAACCCTGCAAACGCAAAAACGAATACGATTTTCCATGCTATACTTTCCAGGAAATAAGGCTTATTTTCTCTTTTCCATCTTGGTCGTTGAGTATTTGGGTTTATTTTCACTTTTCCATTTTGCAAGTTTAACGTTTGGTATGTTGTTGTTGAAATTACAAAGGTGCCTTATTATGACGCTTTTGCCTATACACAGGTATTGATATTCTTCTACTCAGTATCCTCAATGCTTTAATTTCAGCCTGCATATTCAGGGCCCTTTTGTCTAATTTTATTTCATTTTGCAGTGTGAACCCTATCCTGCATCGCCTCTTTACAATGGAGGGCTTATTCGAAATCCATGTTTTGATAATGGAACCAACGGCTGGACCGACTTTGGGAGTGAGAACGTAGCACTGCAAATAGAGAGTCAGGATAATGACAACAAATATCTTGTGGCATCAAATCAACAAGAAATATTTCACTCGCCCGCTCAAACTTTGGAAAATTTAAAGCAAGATGTCAAGTATGCTCTATCAGGTAATAAATTGCTTACCCAATACTGCTATGCAAGATAGATATTATTCAGATAACTTTACATTATTGATTTTGATATGTGTTGGGTTCAATGTGTACAGTGTGGGTGCAGATCAGATCGAGGAGCTCTACTTTAGTTACATCAACTGTGGGGCTAGGCAATGTGAGCTTCACATGTGCTGGAAATGTTCATGCTACAAGTGGGTGCTGGTCTTTTCTCAAGGTCGTATTTGTTCCTGACTGGTCTCCCTCTCACTATTGGCTATACTTTGAGGTTATTTCAATTGTCTGTCAATGAAATTAATGCCTCTTGTTTGGATTACAATTCTTTTGCAAAAATTAGAACGACTGAACCCATTGCGTTGCTAATGGTAGAGTAACAATACGGATGTCGAAATACTAGTCGATAGCATATCCCTGCAACCATTTACAGATGATGAATGGTGTTTGCAGCAAGAAGAAAGACTAGCGATTGTACTATTACTACTCTCTTTTCAATTTCTCTATCCAATTTTGTATCTTGTTATTTTCTCATAACCCATGATATTTCAGTACTATATATTTCTTTAATCCATTCGTGCTCCATTCACTAAGTACTTCATTGATTTGATATGTCAGTCAGGTTTACAATTTGAAAATTGAAGTTCCTTTCAAAAAGATAAAATAGTCTTAATGTTTAGACTTGTACGATGATTAAAACTTTAATGTCTTTTATTTCAAAATGGTCAATTTAGTTGTTAAATACGGTCATAGCTTCATCAATCTTCGTTGAAATGCTCAATATGTTTGGTAAATTGGTTTTATGTTCATGGCTGGATTGGATTTCAAATTCCAACCCTGTGGAATTAATTATATGTCCGAATATGATTGCGTCATAATATACAGTACTCTATCAATGCTAATAGAAAAGTCTCTATTAATGATGGGATTGAATTCAAATATTAATGGTCCGATTGGATTGAATTGATAGAAAAGGAAAAAGAGAGCCATTGTTGTTGTTGTTTAAATAAATCGGAAAAAAGAGCCAGTCGAAATAGTAAATTATTTTTATCCCCAAAGTATTTATTATTTATTCCCAAGTATTTTAAATAAATCAGAAAAAGAGAGCCAATCAAAATAGTAAATAACAAAGTATTTATAGTTGTTGCAAGTTGTGATTTTCAATGTTTTTTTATTTGGATAATGTTTTTTATTATTTGGATTTTGATGTGTGGATATCAACATGTTAGTATTAAAATTTTAAGGTCGCATATTTTATATAT
>ML789100.1:295567-311796 GCA_009831015.1 Picea engelmannii | reverse complement strand
AAAAAGTTCGGTATAAACATGTGCTCCACAAAGTTTTCTTATGAACTTAAAAAAAACTCATCACTTTGCTCCATGTTTTGCATTATTAATAAAGAAAAAAAAAACTTTATTATAATAAATAAAAAATATTCTACAAATAAAAATATTATTTTAATTAAATTAAATTATGGTTAATAATGATTATTGACATATTTAAATAATATGCATTTTGTAGTAACTCCCTAATAAATGTTGTATAAATAAAAATATGCCAAAACGATGATATGCATGTAGAAGATTTATATTATCCAAATAGGATGTTACAATTTCAACTATATTATCCAAATATGATGTTACAATTTCAATTAGACTAAAATCCATTAAATATGGTTTAATGATTGATTCACTTTCTTTTCAAAACATTAGATAGGGTTTAATCATTGATTCACTTTATTTTCATCATGTTTTTGAGATAATTGATTTATTTTCTTTTATCCATTTCCTTCTATATTTAAAATTATAGATTTTATCCATTTCCTTCTATATTCTATGCATTGTGTTTTTTTATATTGTTCATTAAAATATTATTGTTGCTAATTTTCATACTTTAGTTATTTCTTAACATAAACTTTTTTCTTTTTACTTTTCATTCAATTCAACGATAAGATTGCTTATGTAATTGTCAAAGTAACATGAAATTTTATTTAACTCATCCTTTTTCTTTTTTTTCTCGTAATATATGAAAATGTTTTATAACATTTATCTTTCCCATAGTTTAAACTTTTTCATGATGCAACTTAAACCTCACTAAAAAAACATAAATTTGTATAACTCATAGTAAAAAAACTCAAATTTATATAACCCTTGATGTCATACTCCAATGTTCATAAGCCTAGCATCCTTCCACCAGCATTGCAATCAGGCATGCCAAAACCTCAACATGTTACTAACTTTTGCTTTGTGACATTCTGGTGAACATTGTCCAACGTTGTTTTGTGACAAACATTCCTTTCGTCACTCCATGAAAAAAAAATCCCTAAGTCATATTGTGACAAACATCCTCCCACAACCATCACAATGTGATGAGCATATCAAAATCCCACTATGTTACTAACTTTTTTCTTTGTCACATTGTCACGATCATTTTCCAACGTGAGACACCCATAAACAACATTCCTAGCATCAATTTCTTACAACACTTCCGATGTGGCATTGTGACAAAAATTCCTACCATCCCATTGTGATGAACATTTCCCAACTTCACATTGTGACAAAAATTTCCCAACATTTCATTGTGAAATTTCCCAACATTTTTACCGTCCCATTGTGACGAACATTTCCCAGCATCGCATTGTGAAGAATACTTCCCAACGTCGCATTCTGACGAACTTTTCTCAACATCACATTGTGATGAACATTCATACTATCCCAATGTGACGAACATTTCCCCACGTCACATTGTGATGAACATTTCCCAACGTCGTATTGTGACGAACATTTCCTTACATTTTGATGCTTAGAATGAATGTTGACAATGCATCACTTTATGCTTTTGTCACACATCATCTTAACGTCGCATTGTTTCGAAATTTTCCCAGCGTTGCATTGTGACGAACATTTCCTAACATCGCATTGCGATGAACATTCGTATCATCCCAATGTGATGAATATTTCCCAACGTCGCATTGTGATGAACATTTCCCAACGTCGCATTGTCACGAACATTTCCCAACATCGCATTGTGATGAACATTCCTACCGTCCTATTCTAGCGAACATTTTTGAACGTCACATTGTCATGAACATTCCTACCATCCCATTGTGTCAAATATTTTCAAGCGTCGCATGTTGACGAACATTTTATACATACATTACATATATTTAATAATTATTAATTTATTAACTTTATACATATTATTAATTAATTATGAATTTCAAAATTAACTATATAGATATTATTAATTATATTATATTTACAAAGTTTATAATGATAATTTATATAATAATATTTAGTAATTAATGCTTGTCAAATAATTATTAATCAACAACATCCACTTTTTATTCGTAAAATTTAATCTCTATATATTACTACTTTAGCAATGGATTTATTTATTAATAATTTAATAATTTAATAACATATTACTAAAGTCATTAACTTCAATATATTGCTACTTTACTAAAATATTCTTTTATCATTGTATTAATACTTTGATAAATTAAAACTGTAATATAACATTAATAATAATAATAATGTAATATAATAATGTAATGATACATTGATATATTAATGTAATGTATAAATTAAATTAATATAATAATGTATTACTAAATACATTATGTTTAATATATTACTACTTTATTAATTTCTTATTAATATATTACTTTATTTTTGTATTTATTTACTTTAATAATTTATTTATCAATGTATTAATAGGTTATTAATGTATTAATAGTTTAATATGTTACATTAATATACATTAGAGTAATGTAATAATAATGTATTACTAAATACATCAAGTTCAATGTATTACTACTTTAATAATGTATTATTAATGTATAATTCTATTTGTGTATTCATACTTTATTAATTTATTTATTAATGCATTTAATGTACTTAATATATTAATATTTTTTTATGTATATATTCATGTATTTAATGTATTATTTTATAAGGTTAAATTAATACCCTATCAATGTATTATGTAATAATGTATTAATATATTAATTAATTAAAGTATATATTGTCTCGTAGATTGATAAATTAAAAATGTAATATAATATTATTGATACATTAATAATGTAATGATGCATTGATATATTATTAATGTATTAATACATTAAAGGTATATTGTCTCATTGATTGATATATTAAAATTGTTAAACTAATACTCTATAATTATTTTATAAGGTTAAATTAATACTCTATCATTGTATTATTTAATAATGTATTAATATATTAATTAATTAATACATTACATTATTAATGTATCGAACAATTAGTAAATTGCATTATATCATAATGTAAATTAATAACTTTAATTTATACATTATTATTATTATTTATTACATTTATGTGATACTTAATTAATACACTAATTATACATTAACTATACATTATTACATTGTTCCCGAGGTGTAGGACAGTCGGTGACGGAGTGTGTTGTTAAGCCACTCCGTGTTGTTAAAGTCACCGGTTCGAAACCTGCGGGGACAAAAAATCCAACCATGTTAAGGGTTGGTGTGGCTGAGGCCGGGTGCGATCCCCGGGTGATTTTGACGGCTTAGATGCCCCTGAGTCGCGGTTTCTCAAGCCACAGGTTAATCGCAGGTCCTGCACAAATTAACAAACAAAAAAAAACAACTATACATTATTACATTAATGTATTATTATGTTAACTATACATTATTACATTAATGTATTTAATACATTATTACATCAATGTATTTAATACATTATTAATTATACATTAATTATACATTATTAGTAAAGCATTATTAATACATTATTATAATGTATTATTAATATATTAATATTTTAATAATGTATTGATACTTTTTTATTGTATTCATTCTGTAATATTAATGTTTTAATATCAATATTTATGTTTTTATTTATAAAATATTTAATACAATAATATATTTAATACATTAATGTATTTAATATATTAGTTTATTAATACATTATGTATTAATACATTAATGTATTAATAATAATTTACTAATGTATTAATACATTAATAATGTTTTACTAAATGTATTAATAATGCTTTACTAATGTATTAATGTATTAATACATTAATAATGCTTTAATGTATTAATGCATTAATGTAATAATGCATTAATACATTAATGTATTTAAGGTATTAATGTATTTAATACATTACTGTATTAAATACATTAATGAATTTAATATATTAATGTATTTAATATATTAAGGTATTAATGTTATTTCAAGCATGTTGTCAGTCAACTAGCAATAACTACTTTTATGTAAAAAGTGGTTGATATATGTCGCCATTAATTTAAAAAGGTGGAAAATGGCGCCTATCGGCTTATATCAATCACTTTTTACATAAAAGTGGTTGTTGCTAGTTACTTACTCTCTTAGTGGAGGTTAATCATCATCATCATCAAGTGTTTAGCAATTATTACTTGATGACATTCATTGAATGTGAAATTTCTTTATTAAAATAAAAGTAAATTTTTTTTTTTTTACATAAATTTAATTTTGAAAGGAGAAAAATGAAATATCAACCACTTTTATTTGTGGTTGTAAATTATGGTAAAAAAATTAAACAATACCCAAAAGATCAATATTTTGTTTGTGATTGTAAAATTTAAAAATTCTAAAGAATAATAAATTATTAGTTTTATTTTGAATAAATTTCCTTAATTTTGAAAAATAAAAAAATTTAAATATATGTTTATTATTTTTAAAATATATTACTATTTTATATTATGTGAATATGTTTGTTATTTTTGTAAATATATTACTGTTTTATATGATATGGAAAAAAAATTAATTTTTAAAAATATTATACTGAATTTATTTATGTTATGTTAATTTTAAACAAATAAGTTATATTTTTTTAATATGAAAAATTTATTGAATTTTTTAAAAACATTATATTGAGTCTATTTTTGTTATGTTAATGTTAAACATTGTATTTTTTAAAAACATTATATTGAATTTTTGTTATGTTAATGTTAAACATTAAATTTTTTAAAAACAGTATATTGAGTTTATTTTTGTTATGTTAATGTTAAATAAATAAGTTATATATTTTTTAATATAATATAAACAACCCATTTGCAATTATTTACAAATTTATAAACAATATCAAAAATCAAAAACAAATTAAGATGTTAATATCTTAATGCTTTATATTTCACTCATATCAAATCCATCTTAAACCCATCCAAGGCCTTCCCAATCATCTTGAGAAAAACATTTATAACAAATCCATCTTAAACCCATCCAAGGCGATTAGAGCTTTAGAGAAAGCAAACCCAATGTTTCAAGTTGAAAAAAATCCGAGAGGAAGAATGGGGACGGATTCCTGGTGGTCACATTTCTGCAGCGATCTCCCGGTTAAATAAAGATTGGTTCAGAGACTAGAGGGAACAACGGTCCCAATTTAAATCAAAAGATTCGAGGGGGAGGAACGGTTCTCGATTGTCCAATTCAAGATATAGAAAGATAAGATTTTTTTTTTTTTTTTTATAACCCTTCAAGAAGTACACTTTCTTATTTGTAAAGAAAATGAATCCAATCTCAAAGAACATAGATCCTTATTATCGCAAGTGTTTGTATACACACCAATCTGAAAATTCCTGCATAACTTCAAGTGCCTGGAGGTGAATAGCTAGTTATCAAGGGACTAAATTAAAGAAACTGAATACTAGTCTAGATTCCTATGTTGCATTCTTTAGTCTCCAATTATTTAATATTATCAACGTGTTACAGCAATACCATAAATTGCACGCAAAATTTGATGTAGTAGTTTGACTTTTGATTTTATCAATACAATGGGACAAAAAAAAGAAGCTTTCTATATTTATTTTCAAGACCATACCCATGGTAGACACTGGCATGGAATACCATGACTATAGTAACTGAGACCTAATATTCAAAACAAAGAAGAATTCGCGCATACCATCTATAGATGATGATTTAACTCACAAATTTTAATATCCATCAAACAAAATATAAATTACCGTGACCGGGAATTTGAATACTTGAGGATTGTTTTTCAACAATTGGTACTCCTTCCTTCCTTTCTCTCGCTCGCTAATCGTTGGGACTTCACTAGTACCTCTTAGCATAACATTACTCATTTTAGCCATGCACACAACCATAAACCAGTCAAAATTTATGCAGCATAACATTATTCATCTCAGCCATGTGTTTTATAGAATTTCCTTAGTGACACCTTTCCATTTGCACATTTAATTCATTTTTTAAATAATTAATTAGGAATTATTTCCCCCATACACTTGTCACCCTTTCCCTAAATCCACAATTTATTTTTAATTAAAAGTCAATTTCCCTCACCCATCCTAAAAGCGCTCATAAAATCACTCTGAGTTGTCCCTTTATTCTCAATTAATGATTGACACCTTTATAAAACTGAGTTGAGTTAAAATATGAATGTTCTCTAGTTAGACTAGTGTTAACTAGACTCTAGATACATTTCTATGCTTACACATTCTTTTATGTATTATTCATTTCGTATTTTAAATTCTAATTTGGTATTTTCTGCACACATGTGTATTGTAATAATTCTTTAAATTTATTGCGTCTCTCTTAATCTCTTAAATTGGTTTACCCTTTTTCTTATTTTATCTAATTTGTAATTTAGTTTTAGTAATCTCACCAAGCTTTAGACCTAGGCTTAAATTCAAATAGGTTTAGACTTTCATTTGGGGGTAAAAATTAATAATTCCAATCCTTAATTAAATCATCAAATATGGCAATGTTTAAAGATTTCACAAGATGTAAAAATTTGCTATAGGTTTTCTAGGCCACCTAGGTTCATTGGCTCAAATTTATTACGCGACGTGCCCTTCAAGACATACTTCATGCTCCAAGGGTGCCACTCAACTTTGATTCAAATTTTAATTACGCGACGTGTCCTTCAAGATGCACTCAGTGCTCCAAGGGTTCCAATCGCCTTTGACTCAAATTTTAATTACACGACGTGCCCTTCAAGACGCACTCCGTGCTCCAAGGGAGCCACTCACCTTTGACTGGTTTTGGTAGTTATCCAACCCTTGGAGTCAATACTCCATTCAGGAGATCTTGTGAGATACTAAGGGCTTCTAAAGAATAAGGACCCTGCCTTATTGCGTACCCTTTAGAACCTCCGTGAGCGACTGTCTCAGTCTTCCCTCACAACATCGTGGATCTCGCGAACTAAGTAATCATTAACCTACAATTCGAGCCACGGCGGGAGTGCTAGTAGGCTGTGTTAGGGATGCTACCACACCTCTCCCTCAATATCTAGTTTATGTGCATGGCCCCTTTACTCCTTATGTGAGTCATATTAGAAATCAATCGTCAGCTTGCATCCATCAACAAAACACTGTCAATGATCCATAAACAACATCATAATATAATCAATCATATGTCATGTCATATGCATAAATGAAATACTCAAACCAATACAGTCCAATCACTAACTCATTATAGAGTCCAAGGAGGTCCATTGATGCCATCGGCATCCTCAATCTATCAAGTGTCCTTAACACTCAGGGGAAATTCGTCAATAGCATATGTCAATACATAGATATCAAACAACATAAATCATAATCCATCAACATCATCATAAGAATCCATAAATGAAAGAGATAACCATATACTATAAGTGGCTCACTTGCACATAAGTGTCCTCAAATAATAACTCAATATCATGTGCTCGTAAGAGCAGGATGTTACATACACCCCCTCTTGTTTTAAACTCCATCCCGAAGTTGTACAGTACATAAATGTAGTAAATAAAGCATCTAACAAGATATGTATGTCTAACTATCAAATAAATATGGAAATTGTTGGCACATATCATATGTGTCCTCCCAGGTATCCGAGTGTGGACTATAATTGTCCCACTGGACCTTGACCTGATCGACTCTTTGACGTCGTAGCTGTCAAATGTGATGGTCCAGAATGTGTATTGGCTCCGTCGTGAGTGCACCCTCATCCAACAACTGCAAAGAACTCATGTCAATCAAATGTGTAGGATTACTAACATAATGTCTCAAAACAGATACATGAAAAACATCATGCATATGCCTCAAAGAAGTAAGCACGGCCAGTCGATAGGCCATGGGTCCCTTCCTTTCAAAAATTTGAAAGGCCCCACAAATCTAGGAAATATTTTAGCACCCCTTCCGAACTTAATCGAACTCTTGTGCGTTTTCACCCGCAAGAAAACCTGGTATCCAACTTCATAGTTGTGGTCAACACGATGCGCATCAATATAACTATTATGTCGATCTTGCACTTATTTAATCCTTTGTCTTATCGTTTGCAATTGTTCTTCCATTTCTTGGATCATTTCTGGTCCCACCAGGACCCTATCCTCAAGTCAATCCCAGCTCAAAGGCGTCTAACACAGTCGCCCGTAGAGAAACTCAATAGTGCCATATTAACGGTACCTTGATAGTTTTGGTAGTATGCAAACTCTACCAGTGGCAAGAACTCTTCCCAGCGCTTATGTTGATCCATCACGTACATATGCAACATATCTTCTAATATTTGGTTTGTTCTTTCTATCTTCCCGTCTGTATCTGAGTGATACGTTGTACTAAATTTAAGTTAGGTCCCCAAGGCCACTTGGAAACTAGTCCAAAATCATCATGTAAACATCGATCATCAATCGAATATGATCCTTTTAGGCACGCCATGCAATCTCGCAATCTCGTTGATAAAAACTCTAGCTATGTCTAGCACTTGATACATCGTACGCATAGGAATAAAATGTGCACTCTTTGTCAAAGTGTCAACTACCATGAAAATCGAGTCGTGCCTCCTTGTCGTCAGTGGCAATCCCGCAATAAATTCCATCGAAATGACCTCCCAATTCGATTCTGGAATAGCGTGTGGCTGTATTAACCCTGTCGGATGTCTATGTTCAGCCTTCACTTGCTGACATTCTAGAAACCTCGCCACATAGCTAACTATGTTTGCCTTCATTCCTTTCTAGAAGAATAAGGGCTTGAGGTATACCCTCATCTTCGTGACTCCTGGATGAGCCATGTACACTGCTCTATGAGCTTCGCTTAAGATCAAACTTCTCAAATTTTTGTTAGGAGGTATGTAAATCCAGTTATTTTACCTCATCAATCCATCATTGTCCAATGTATATCCTTCAAACCTAGGTACCAACATGGTGTTTCATCTGATATTTTCCTTAACCTCTGTATACCAGTCATCATCGCCTTGTATAGTTAGAATATTTTCTCGAAGATTCGTCTGAAGAGGTATCACCAAAAATATGTGTGGTGTCCAACTCAACACATCTGCCACTCTGTTCATTGTTCCTTTTATGTAAGTAATATCAAAATCGTATTTGCTAAGCAATTCTAACCAACGCCTTTGTCGAGCGTTCAAGTCACTATGCGTAAAAATGTGTTGCAAACCATAGTGATATGTTTTTAGTTCATATTTCCATCCAATTAGGTAGTATCTCCACACTCTCGGGGCATACACAATGGACAATAACTCAAAATCATGTGTCGTGTAGTTCTCTTCATGCTTTCTTAATTTTCTTGAGATGTAAGCGATCACTCGATCGACTTGCATCAAAACTCTGCCTAAGTCGTCCTTGGATGTGTCTGTGCATACCAAGAATTCATCATCCATGTCAGGGACTTTTAGTATTGATGGTGTCATCAACAACTCCTTGATCCCTCGAAATTCTTTCGTCCATTTCTTGGTCCATACAAACTTATTGTTTTTCTTCTACAATTCCGTGATCAGATTTGTTATCCTTGAAAAACCTTTGACGAACCATCAAAAATATCCTGCTAAACCCATAAAGCTATATACTTTTGGTACGTTCGTCAGTGCAGACCATTCCATAATATCCTCTACCTTCATTGGATCCACAGCAATGCCTTCGTTAGAGATAGCATGCCCTAAATAATGAATCCTCGATTGATAAAAAGAGCATTTCGATAGTTTTTCGTATAATTTGTTTTCTCATAAACACTTTAGTACCAAGCGCAAATGCTCGTCATGTTCTTCAGTCGTCAATGAATACTTGAACAAACTTGTCCAAGTATTCGCGGAACACCCCATTCATCAAGCTCATGCATACCCTCGGGGCGTTTGTCAGTCCAAACAGTAAAACGGTAAACTCGTAATGTCTGAACCTCATCTTGAATACGGTCTTAGAAATGTCTTCCTCTTTGATCCGTAACAGGTGGTATCCTGATCACAAGTCAATATTTGAAAACACCGCCGTGCCCTTCATTTGGTCAAACAAATCATCTAATCTTGGCAACGGATACTAATTCTTGATCATTGCCTTGTTCAATTGACGATAATCAATACAGAGTCTACACAACCCATCCTTCTTTCGTATGAAAATAGCAGGCGCTCCCCAAGGTGACACACTTGGACATATAATTCCTAGTTCCAACAACTCCTTCAGTTTCATTTTCAACTCTTGTAACTCAGGGGTCAACATTTGATAAGGTGTTCTTGCTATCGGTTCAGTTCCAAGTTTCAAGTCGATGGTAAACTCAAATTCTCTTTCGAGTGGCAACCTGGTAACTCCTCTAGAATTACATCATCCACTCTCGTACTACCAGAAGTTTTTCTAATCGTTATGCCTCGCCCTTGTTGTTTAGCGCTAATATTGCATACAAATTACATCCCTTGCGTAAGCTCTTCTATAGTTGTAGGGTGTCTTGTTGATCTGGCTGCTCTGGCCTTATCAACCAGACAGTCTTGCTAGTAATATGGCCCTCCACATGTCCATCACTCGATATTTGGTCCAGTAATCCTAGCCTCGAAGTAGAAGCAGCTCACCTACCAACCTGATATCCTGGTATGTCTTACTGATAGGCCTAAAATGTTGTTGGTGCGGGTGACACCACTACTAATCCGAGATCTTTTCGTCAGGTGACTTATTAAAGAACTATATTAAATGAGCATAAACTAAAGTACATCATAAAGAAGGAAAATATCAAAAGGAAAGAGACATAATCATGCAATATGAACACAAAGAACTTGATAACGGAATTCATCCCTGGTAGACTACGTCTCCGGGTCCTTCTCGCAAATGGATAAGTCTTTTTATTAACTCCACAAAATAATTGGGCAGAATACATAAGTATACCTCATTATGGAGTTAAGCCACATAATTTTTGCTCATATCAGAAAAAAAAAGACCACCAATGCGTTCATGGCATCGTTTTACCTAAAAATGATTGTCTCCACACCTCTATCTAAGTCGGACATTTTCAGGCCCCCAAGACACCCCTGCCTCGGTTTTTGTTCCACTTTTCCTACAATAAATGACTGGTCTATCTCAAAATCCATGCCAAAATCTAGAACTGTGTGCCAATTCTCAAAAATCACGCCCAAGTCCGTACAGATTTGTACAGGCACGCTTGGTCTCCTCTCATGCTCTCTTGTGTTCCAAACTCTGGCGGAAGCCTCCTTTTATAATATTTTCGGGAGATTATGCAATAATGAGGATGGTTGGCCAAATGGTTAGAGCGGATAAACTTATGGCGTTGGTTGGCGGAGGTCCCAGGGTCAAATCCCACGGGCCTCCCCATTTTGGCAAACAATTAAAAACATTTTGGCGCGCCCTACCAAATTTGGCGGGTGACCACTAAACTAGCGGAATATGCTAAAATGGTGGCGAGTTTGGCAGATCCCTTTCTATTTGTAGCAGAAATTTTAGTGGGCAGTTACATTTGGCAGTGGAGGAATATGCACCTAAAATGGCAGAACCGCCGCCATATTTGGCGGGGTATTTAATATTATTTTTTTTGTTTTTCAGTCACGGGGCCTCCTTGTGCATTTCGAGGGTGCCACATGGTGCATTCCCATTGGGCCACGTGGAATCCTCTAATTTGTCCACCTGTGAGCGCTAACATCATATCCACATCATCTTGTGACATGTGGCATCACCTGGGGGTGCCATGTGGCACTTTTTCACTGGTCCACGTGGCATCCTAAAAACCCCAAATCCGAGTGACACATGGCAGCCTCTAGTGTTGCCACGTGGCATGATAACATCATCAAGACATCTGTCACCCTTTGTGCTTTCCACGTAGGTTGTACGGACTCTGACATCATCCGTACTGATGCTGATGTCAGCAGTACTGATGCTGACATCAGCAGTACGAATGCTGACTAGGC
This sequence comes from Picea engelmannii, assembly GCA_009831015.1. NCBI lineage: Eukaryota > Viridiplantae > Streptophyta > Pinopsida > Pinales > Pinaceae > Picea > Picea engelmannii. The sequence goes on along the minus strand of ML789100.1, from coordinate 299,937 downwards.
AGGGCTGAACATAACTTTGACCACTTATAAATTTTGATTTGTAACTCCTTTTGATGAGTCGTTTATGCCGTTGGAAATATTGTGACACACTCTTCGCGATCATGTCATTTTAATTGAGTTTTGGGAACTTTGATTTTTTTCCCTTTTCTGCCTGTTGAAACCATTCTGAGCATCTTGGGTTGCTTTTGTGCATTCTGGGACACTTCTAAAACTTTTGTGATGTTCCCTAGATCCATCCAGATCACGCCTCCCAACTGAAAGTAATTTTGGTCCCCAAAATTCATTACATTAAGTTTCATGTCCATTGGACTTGCAATAAGAAACCCATACCCAAACTACCTCACAAGGCCTAACAATATCAACATGTGCCAAAAAAAAGAAGTGATATCAACAATTATCACTTTTACACAATACCCTTCTACAAGGGATGAATCGAAACATGTGATTTACAAAATATGGCCACTCTTGACTAACTCAAGGATTTTCCCCATTTGTTCAACCATTTTGTCGAACGTGTCCTCTTTACCAAGTTGTCCTTTCTCTGGTAGTCGGTCTTCTCTTGGTGGCGGATTTTCCTACAGCGCTTCCTGAATGGTTGTCTCCCTCGAATGTGTCTTCCTAGTATTCTTGTCCCTCTTTGGACGTAGATCTATATGTAAGGCCCAACAAGTGGCCTCATGATTCCCATCTCTGCTACAATGGCTAGAGTAGCCTTTCTCCTTCAGAGGTGCATTCCCCCTGCTCTTTTCTGTGTGTGGAAAGAAATCTTCCATCTGCGTCCTTCTCCAGAGTAATCTAGAGTAATTTTATGTCAATAGCTGAGTGAGAATTCGTTTCAAGAAAGTAAGTATTCATTCAAGCAATTCATTCAGCAGGTAAGAAATCAGACCCAATTCATTTCAAGAAAGAAGGTATTTGTTTCAAACAATCCATTCAACAAGCAAGCAATCAAACTCCACTAATTTGTTTCAAGCAAGAAGGTAATAAAAACAACAGCCATCGGAAGTTGTTTTAATCTGTGACGAAGTGTGGGTGAGATAAGGCAAATCGCCCTAGGACTCCAACCATCTACAGGTTCGAAAAATTATTACGGTTAGGTGGCCCTTCGTCAATCTCAGAGATTAGAGGTTTAGAGACAACAACCCCAATCTTTCAAGTTGAAAAATATCTAAGAGGAAGAATGGGGACGGATTCCTGGTGGTCACATTTCTGTAGCAATCTCTCGGTTAAATAAAGATTGTTTCAAATACTAGAGGTAACAACAATCCCAATTTAAATCAAAAGATTTGAGGGGGAGGAACGGTTATGGATTGTCCAATTCAAGATATAGAAAGATAAGAATATTTTTTCTTTATAACCTTTCAAGAAGTACACTTTCTTATTTGTACAGAAAATAAATCCAATCTCAGAGAACATAGATCCTTATTATTGCAAGTGTTTGTATACACACCAATCTGAAAATTCATGCATGACTTCAAGTACCTTGAGGTGAATAGCTATTTATCAAGGGACTATGGTTAATATGTCCATGGCATGTCTCGCTATGATATCAATCAAGTGAAGTCCTCTAGAGTCTATAGTCATTGTGCATGTTTACTCAAGATTGCAAAATATCAACCAGTCTAAGCAAAGAGTAATATGTGTACTAAATTAAAGAAACGGAATGCTAGTCTAGATTCCTATGTTGCATTCTTTAATCTCCAATTATTTAATATTATTAACGTGTTACAACAATACCATAAATTGCATGCAAAATTTGATGTAGTAGTTTGACTTTTGATTTTATCAACACAATGGGACCTAAAAAAGAAACTTTCTATATTTATTTTCAAGACCATACCCATGGTAGATACTGGCATGGAATACCATGACTATAGTAACTGAGACCTAATATTCAAAACAAAGAAGAATCCGTGCATACCATCTATAGGTGATGATTTAACTCACAAATTTTAATATCCATCAACAGTTCCTTACATATCCAATGCGCGGAGTAAATTCATTCTCCGATGGTTCCTTCAATGTACCAATAATTATATTATAAACAACAAAAGAAACAAAATATAAATTACCGTGACCAGGAATTTGAATTCTTCGGGATTGTTCTTCAACAATTGGTGCTCCTTCCTTCCTTCCTCCTGCTCACTAATCGTTGAGACTTCACCAGTACCTCCCAGCCAATGCTAGGGGCACTCTTCTTCAACCTTATCCCCCCAAGACGTAAAGAGGCCACTCATGCACACAACCATAAATCCTCTAGCTCCTAGCTCGCCTTGCAAGGTAGAGCCATCACTCTCTCTCAAGATGGGTATCCCAACTCTCACAAGTAAAACCAGTCAAAATTTATGCAGCATAACATTACTCATCTCAGCCATGTGTTTTATAGAATTTCCTTAGTGACACCTTTCCATTTGCACATTTAATTCATTTTTTTAATAATTAATTAGGAATTATTCCCCCCATACACTTGTCACCCTTTCCCTTAGTTGCACAAGTAAATCCACAATTTATTTTTAATTAAAAGTCAATTTCCCTCACCCATCCTAAAAGCACTCCTAAAATCACTCCTAGTTGTCCCTTTATTCTCAATTAATGATTGACACCTTTATAAAACTGAGTTGAGTTAAAATAGGAATGTTCTCTAGTTAGACTATTGTTAACTAGACTCTAGATACATTTCTATGCTTACACATTCTTTTATGCTTTATTCCTTTCGTATTTTAAATTCTAATTTGGTATTTTCTGCACACATGTGTATTGTAATAATTCTTTAGATTTATTTCATCTCTCTTAATCTCTTAAATTGGTTTACCCTTTTTCTTATTTTATCTAATTTGTAATTTAGTTCTAGTAATCTCACCAAGCTTTAGACCTAGGCTTAAATTCAAATAGGCTTAGACTTTCATTTGGGGGTAAAAATTAATAATTTCAATCCTTAATTAATTAATCAAATCCAACAATGTTTAAAGATTTTACAAGATGTAAAAAATTTCTATAGGTTTTCTAGGCCACCTAGGTTCATTGTCTCAAATTTATTACACGACGTGCCCTTCAAGATGTACTTCGTGCTCCAAGAGTGACACTCACCTTTGATTCAAATTTTAATTATGCGACATGCCCTTCAAGACGCACTCAATGCTCCAAGGGTTCCAATCACCTTTGAATCAAATTTTAATTACGCAACATGCCCTTCAAGATGCACTCCGTGATTCAAGGGTGCCACTCACCTTTGACTAGTTTTGGTAGTTTTCCAACCCTTGGAGTCAATACTCCATTCATGAGACCTTGTGAGAGACTAAGGGCTTCTAAAGAAAAAGGACCATGCCTTATTGTGTGCCCTTTAGAACCTCTGTGAGTGACTGTCTCAGTCTTCCCTCACAACATTATGGATCTCGCGAACTAAGCAATCATTAACCTACAATTCGAGCCATGGCAGGAGCACTAGTAGGTCGTGTCAAGGATGCTACCACACCTCTCCCTCAATATCTGGTTCATGTGCATGGCCCCTTTACTCCTTATGTGAGTCATATTAGAAAGCAATCGTCAGCCTGCATCCATCAACAAAACACTGTCAATGATCCATAAACAACATCATAATATAATCGATCATATCTCATGTCATATGCATAAATGAAATACTCAAACCAATACAATCCAATCCCTAACTCAATCTAGAGTCCAATGAGATCCACTGATGCCAACGGCATCCTCAATCTATCAAGTGTCCTCAACACTCAAGGGAAACTCGTCAATAGCATCTGTCAATACATAAATATCAAACAACATAAATCATAATCCATCAACATCATCATAAGAATCCATAAGTGAAATAGATAACCATATACTATAACTGGATCACTTGCACATAAGTGTCCTCAAATAATAACTCAATATCATGTGCTCGCAAGAGCGGGATGTTACATACACCCCCTCTTGTTTTAAACTTCGTCCCAAAGTTGTACAGTATATAAATGTAGTAAATAAAGCATCTGACAAGATATGTATGTCTAACTATCAAATAAATATGGAAATTATTGGCACATATCATATGCATCCTCCCAGGTAGCCGAGTGTGGACTATAATTGTCCCACTGGACCTTGACCTGATCGAATGTTTGACATCGTAGTTGTCGAATGTGATGGTCCAGAATGTGTATTGGCTTCGTCGTGAGTGCACCCTCATCCAACAACTACAAGGAACTCATGTCAATCACATGTATAGTATTACTAACATAATGTCTCAAAACAGATACATGAAAAACATCATGCATACACCTCAAAGAAGTAGGCACGGCCAATCGATAGGCCATGGGTCCCTTCCTTTCAAAAATTTGAAAGGCCCCACAAATCTAGGAAAGATTTTAGCACCC
>ML789100.1:266905-280807 GCA_009831015.1 Picea engelmannii | reverse complement strand
ATGGCGCAAGAGAAATCATCAATTATTTCATGGCGCAAAGGCAATCTAATCATTAACCAATCCTACAACACATTAAAATTTATGGTGCAAGAGAAATCATCAATTAATTCAGGTGTATTGAGAAAAACATTTATAACATTATTATGAAGCATAACAAGACCTTCCCAATCACGCATGAGAAGAATCCACACAGAAGTTCACCCACAAGAAGGTACGAGTTTTATTATACCATACACATATTAATGTTGTTGGAATTTAATCAATTCCTGGCAATTTAGACTCACAATTTTATTAAATCAATTATCTATCCATAATTTCCAACAACAATTCATAATTAGCAAAGTGAGGCATGGTTTCAAAGATACATAACAATCATGCTACGAAAACCAACGTGATTACTTAATCTATGTCTTGGATTTTGCAATGAACTCTTATCATAAATCCTAGGTAAGGGTCATGTATTAAATGGAGTGTTGATGTTACCATTTAGTGAGGTAGCCAGACTTAACATTTAGACACCATCCTAATCCTAGGGTTTCAATGCCTTACAACCATCTAATCCTACTCTGAATTGTATCCTTAAGTTAAATTTAAAATCTTTAAATGACTAAAATGCATTAAATTAAATATTTTACCAAATGGGTTTTCTAGTTTAGTTGATGCTTGACCTTGAACACTTTCTAAAGAGTACCACTCTCTAACCCTTCTTTAATCATAGCTTTAATAATCAAGGGGCTATGCTATACTTCTCTCAACAATGAGCTTGACACAATGTTTATTAGTGATCAATTAATAGTTGATACCTTTAATACAAACACCAGTCGAGGCCCAAGGTAGACCATCTCAGTTTTAGATCAACCATTAATACTTACAATGGACTAAAATGATAATATTTTAAAAAGGTTACTATTACATAATTTCAACTTTTCGGTATCATATCGTTGAGACATTCAATTTGAAAAGTAAAAATATTTGGGTGCACTTGACCAGAAAATCAATCCATCGCTATGGACCTCTTGTTCTTGGGGTTTCTACACTCGTAGGAGAAAATTAGACGCAAGGTTCGAAATTGAGATGTATAGCTTCCATATTTGAGGTGGCAGCCAACTAGACTCTTATGACAAGTCTGCGCTCAAGCAGTGAAACAATTATGTGAGGGAATACCTTGCAAAGAAATCAAGGAAGGTTTCGCAAGGAGAGGGTGCCTTGGCCAGCCAACTTTAGTCCAGGAAGGAGTAATTGGAGGGCATAATAGCAAGCCCGAAATCTGTCAAAAGAGCAGTGAGAGGGTGCACCAGGAAACCCATGTAACACCCCAAGGTCGAGCCCCTATTGAATTGTAATTATGTTTATAGGCTGGTGAGTCGAGTGGTTATAAGTTGAGAGACTTATGTGTTTATTAGGCTAGTGAGACAGATGTTAAGGCCAATGAGCCTGATTTTGTATATGTAAATACTCACATCATTAATAAAATTACAATGTTGCGTCTAGACCGACCACGAAGAAAGAGTTATGGGGGACTAAGCTCCACTAGGTAGGGTAAGGGAGGGGGCTAAGAGTCTAGGCCTAGGGGCTAAGCTAGAGGGATTACCTCTAAGGGAATAATATTTTATTATTATTTCGCAAAGGCTATGGTTGACATAAGCTGTGTTGTCCTAAGTTCCTAGGAAAAAGGGGAACGAGTGCTAAGTGGAACTCATGCAGCTTCAGGAAGACATGTGTCAACCTGGGTGCATGCAGTTTATAGCTGGGAAATCTAGCTAGTTGGGGGTTCAATTCCCATTCTGGCGTTGCTCCCCATCCTTGCGTTTGAACCCATTTCAAGTTTCCTGATGACCCTTATGATTCTCTGAAAGTCTGTCACCCTTCCCGATTGACCAGAGATTCATGCATTGAACCAGTTCTCCATCAGGATTGCCTTTGTATCTAGTATGCACCTTTGGAATCCTACAGTCATACTTGAGTTATCCCGTGTGTCTCCTATGAAGCCTGATGCATTTGTATTTGCATGAGCCATGTTGTGTCTTAGCATTTGGTTGTTTCCATTTTCGGTGTCCATACCCAATTTCTGTTGATGTCATCACCTGTGTGTTAGTTGAATGTTGTTGCTTTGTTTCTTAGGAGATGAATTGAAGAAGCAGGTTGTCAGGCCTGTGAGAAACTCTCCCAAGTGAGAGAGTTTGTTGGGAAGTGAGTTCTCCTGGAAGGGAGTCCTGTAGCAGCTAATGTACTCTGAGACTTCTAGTCCAGCCTGTTGTTGAAGCCCAAGGTAAGGGAGGTGTAGTAGTCGATGGACTTGTATTAGTGAAGGTGTACCCTCCTAGGGTGGAGAAAGTGTCTGGAAAATGAGGGTATGTGGGTTATGGGCGTAAGTAGCTCCTGGGATAAATATCCTTCATGTTGTTCTATGCAACTTCCTTGTTTCCTTTTCCAACCTAGAATTCCCTTTCCTGATGGAGTTTAGTCCCAACTCGAGGGTGACCCACTGCTGATCATGATGAGAAGCGTGGTCTAAGGCTAGGAGGTTCGTGGAAGGTCTGCACACAGTTAGTGGTCATATATTAAAGATAAGTACCAATTATGTGTTTGTTGTATGCTGTGTATTTGTATTTTCATTATAATCAATGAGTAATGCCTATATATATATATATATATATGTTGCATGTATGTGTTAATGTTTCTTCTGCATGAACATGTGTATGAATAGAGTATTGACATCTGTTTAATTGCATTAGATAAATATATCTTTGTAGTTTGAATATCAGATGTTATCTCTATCTTCTGATTAAGTTTTATATGTGATTATTTTCACAAAGTTACTCGATGGCATGGCTTGGCCTGTTTTTTAAGGTCGAGAATGTCACAGAATTGGTATCAAAGTAGTAAAGGAAAAGTTAAGGTTGTTTGGGTAGTGTTACCCGGTAGGGGTCGATGGTCGGGGGACATTACAAATTGGTATCAGGTAGTCGTGGACTATTGATCCACCCTACTTCGTGAGTTTGTCAATTGGGAACTCTGAGAGATTTGTTATGATGTTGTGACGTGCAGAAAACGAGGAACCTCCAAAGATCCAGAGCCCGAAGTTTCAACACTTCAGATAAGCTCCCAAATAATTAGCACTTGGTCCCAGTCGCGGTCACAGCCGAACCAAGGACTGAAGAATAAGGGGCTAGCGCCGAATGGTGAATTGTTGCAGAATAGAACAGGGCTTAGAAATAGAATTGTGGGGATTCTTGATCAATGCAGACCCACCGAAAAGGGATTCTGATATTCTTTCTGTTGAATCAGATTGTCTAATTCCTATGGAACATTATTAAAGACTAATAGCCTGACAAAAATTTGGTTGACTGCACATTTTGCAGAGTTAACAATTGACGGAACCAAACCAAATTGTCGCATAGTGCAGAGGAATGGAGGAGAAACATGATGCTTACAGTTCGAAGAATGAAGCAAGAGGAATGGATGTCCATTTGGGAATTGAAGGAACAAACTCCAATGGGAATGGAGAAGAAATAGATAAAGAAGGAAGCATCATGAAAATCATTGAAAATTTGCAAAAAGATGTCCAGACTCACCGAGCAGATAACAAAAATCTCATAAAAGCCAGAGAGCAATAGGGAGAATTCAACATAAAGTTGATGTGAAACCTAGAAATAATCGAAAATAAGTTGGATAAGGAGAGTGGCTCAAGAAAAACAGGTAGTCGTGGGACCACTGAGAAGAAAGGAAGATCAAGAAGCGTTAGCAGGCATCATTGTCACTCCACGAATTCACCCAAAAACAAAACATGTTCTTCCCTAGATGAATTTCATATAGAATGTTACTCACAGGCCCGCAACCTCTTTATCCATGATATTACATATCCAAACACCTTCCAAATGTGCCCAAAACATTTTCCTTCAAGCTTCAGCACTCATAACTCTTTTGTTGTCTAGAAAAATCCATGTAAAAACAGTTCTCTATGAAAAAACATGAATTTGTAATTCTGGTCTCCTACCCATACAAATTTCCCCTTTTTCTCTTGCTTACTTGACTTGCACTCTTCCCTGAGATGATTTTAATCAACCCCCATGCTCTCAATAAATATGGGATGTGACTTCTCACACCCACACTCTTACATGAATTCAATGATTGAGCTCTAGAACACTCAACAGCTAATGGAAGGCTCATGGTAAGGATGATTTAGAAAAGAAATGGTTTGGGTTTAATAAACATGGGGAGACTCTCCCCCTTGGACCCTTCCCTCTTTTGTGGAGAATTATCCCCCAAATCTCCATCAACGTCCATCTACAACTGGTGATACATTTTATTCCATATATTCAATTTACATCATTTGCATATTACATTGATTTGTCTCTCGGCCATACATCACATTTACAATATACATCGCTAGTTTAGGATTTGAAAACAAGGATGTTACAAACTCAAAAAGAATTAAATTTCTTTGGGATTTTTGGATTTTGGAGGTTACAAATTTATAGGTCAAGGTGGAGCACTAAAGGTGTCCAAGGGGATTTTGGTGGTTATGAAGGCTACAAAGACTAGAAACCTTTACAAGCTAGACAAAAGTACTCAAATAAATGAAGTAGGGGTGGTATGTGAGGAGGAAAATGAATCTACTCATTTATGGCATCAACGAATGGGTCATATGAGCGAGAAAGGGCTACAAGTACTCATAAAATGCAAATTACTTCCAAATTTAAAATATTTGAATTTGAATTTTGCAAATATTTTATCTTTGGAAAATAGCGTAGACAGAAGTTTAAAGCAGGCAGTCATATAAGTAAAGGTATTTTAGATTATATCCATTCAGATGTTATAGGGCCATCACCTACAGTTTCTTTTGGAGGATCGTCATATTTTATAACATTTATAGATGATTTCTCTATAAAGGTGTGGGTCTATGTCCTAAAAAGAAAAATTGATGTGTTTAATGTATTTAAACAATTTAGAGTTTTAGTTGAAAAGAGAATTGGTTGGACAATCAAATATTTAAGAATTGATCATGGAGGCGATTTCAGTTCTTTATAATTTGAAAAATATTCCAAATAAGATAGGATCAAAATGCACAAAACCACAGTATATACTCCCCAACAAAATGGTGTGGTAGAACATGTGAATAGGACTGTTCTAGAAAGAGCAAGGAGTGTGCTTAGCAATGCCAATTTGCAACAAGAGTTGTGGGTAGAAGAAATCTCTATTTCTTGTTATTTGGTAAATCGCTCACCATGAATTTCAATAGATTGTAACAATCTTGAAGAGGTGTGGATAGGTCATCCTTGTGATTGTAACTCAAAGTTAAAAAAAAAAATGTGAAGCTTATGCTCTTACTCCTAAAAAACAATTTTCTAAGTTAGATCTGAGATAAAAGAAGTGTGTAGTTGTTGGTTATGATGATGTTGTTAAGGGATATGTATTGTGGGATCCTATTTCCCACAAAATAATCATTAGAAAAGATGCAGTATTTGATGAATCTCTCCTCATTAAATCATATATTGTATAAGTTGAATTAAAATTGGAACAAGTACCACTAAATAAACAAATTCACTTGGAGACTCAACCATCTATAAAAACAAGGAAGTAGGAAGAATATTTTGATGATAAAGAAGTTGTAGTTTTTTAAGATATTCGGGAAAATGTGGAAATTCCACAACCAAAACTAAGGACATCTACATGGGACAAAAATCCTTCTAATAGGTATACCGATTTTGTTTCATCCATTGATTTGATTACTAATAATGAGAAACCTTCTTGTCATCATGAATCAATAGATAATATCTATAATGCTAAATGGATGATGGAAATAGAAGAAGAAATGGATTTTTTGGAGAAGAATCAAACATGGGACCTAGTAGAACTTCCAAAAGATATAAATGTTGTTGGGTGTAAGTGAGTGTACAAATTGAAGAAAGGTGATGACGGTAAAGTTGAAAGACATAAATCTCAAGTGGTAGCAAAGGGGTATTCTTAGATGGAAGGTATACATTTCTATGAAATATTTTCACTAGTTTTTAAGCTTGTTTATATTCATGTTGTGTTAGCATAGTTTCTTTACTTGATATAGAGTTAGAGCAATTGGATGTTAAAACAACATTTTTACATGGAGATTTGGATGAGGAGATATATATGGAACAACTAGAAGATTTTTTTCAGGATCACAAAATAATTTGTGTATGCAAGCTCAAGAATACATTGTATGGCCTGAAGCAATCTCCTAGGCAATGGTACAAGAAGTTTGACTCTTTCATGGTTAGCCAAAATTTTACAAGAAGTGAGTATGACCATTGTGTTTACTTTAAAAGTGTAGAAAATGAAATATTCATTATCTTGGTGTTATATGTTGACGATATGATTATTTCAACCAAAATCATGGTTGAGATCAATAGGTTAAAGGATCATATCTCTGGGACTTTTGATATAAAGGATCTAGGAGCAGCAAAACAAATCTTGGGCATTGAAATACATAGAGACAGAAAAAAATGGTAAAATTTGGATTTCACAATAGAAGTATGTGGAGAAGATACTTCTAAGATTCAGTATGAATAATCTGAAACCAGTAAATATCCCTTTAGCTTCCCATTTTAATATTTATTTAGGTTTACGTCCTAGTAATAAATAAGAAAATTATTATATGTCTCGTGTACCATATGCTAGTGCAATAGGAAGTTTAATGTATGTTATGGTATGTACAAGACCTGTCATTTCACATGTAGTTGGTGTTGTCAGTAGATACATGGAAAATCCAGGAAAAGAACATTAGGAAACAATGAAATGGTTTCTTCGGTATCTTCGAGGCACAAGTGCTTATTGTATCACCTATAATGGTTGTAATGATTTTGTCTATGGTTATGTTGATTCGGATTTTGTAGTTGATTTGGAAAAAAGGATATCTACTTCAGGTTATGTCTTTACTCTAGCAAGAGGACCTATTTGTTGGATTTCAAAGCTTCAAAATGTGGTTTCTTTATTCACTATTGAGGCATAATATACAGTTGTCTCACATGCATGAAAGGAGACAATTTGGTTAAAGGGTCTATTGGGTGAGTTTGGAAAAGAAAAAGACAAGGTAAATGTGAATGTGCTTTGTGACTTTTAAAGTGTTATTCATTTGGCCAACAATCCAACTTATCATATTAAGACTAAGCATATTGCAGTTAAATATCATTTTGTAAGACTGCTTATTGATGGAGGTGGAGTAGTCTTGAGAAATTCCATAATCATAAAAATTCCGCAGACATATTCATGAAACTTGTATTGTTAAAGAAGTTGTGGTGGTGATCGGTTACTGATGCAGCCCCCCCTTCTCCCCTCATGGGTTATGTGACCTCCTGATCAAGGATCGTTCAAATACTGAGTTGAATTAGCTCTTCAGGCCCTTGCTGGAACCCCAATCAAGTTACATAGGTACCTCTTCTCCTAAGGTGCAGGTTCTATCAAAACCTATGGGCTCTCACTAAGCCCCTTTTCTTTTTTTTCCATTTAAATAACAGGTGCTAGCTCCTTATGCTAGACCCCTTCTTTTATGTGACCTCAGGATGTGACCCGGGGCTAAACCCTAAGGTGCTTATTAATTTACGGCTTCGGTCATTTCTCTCCTCGCTAACACACGATGCTTGCAAATCACCAAGTTTCGAATTGGTGGACTCTCGATCCACCCTCCACGCGTCCTCGCGATATGATGATTGACAATGTTTTTACCTTCGGGCCTTCGACAGTTTCAACTGCAACTATTGCCAATTCCTTCGAATCCCGAACCAACGAACTTCTTGGACGGGATCTACGACTCATGTATCTCCAACAGCCAACAACTATGATCCACTTCAGGACTCCGGCCTTCGAGAGTCCTCACTCCTCCTACCTTTTCTCCTCCCGAACAATGGACCAGCGAAGCACTAATCGAACACCACGCATCCACACAATCAACGGTGGGAATGTTCCTTTTGTGATCTGACAGCACGCATCCCTCTCTCGAACCAATGACCATGAAATTCTTCGGCTCCCGTCTCTTCGGGAATTCTCCACCCAGAGTTACCTTTGTCCTTCCAGATGCACGATCTGATGCCACATGCCTCCTGGCGATCAATAGTCGGTATTTTCTTTGCAACCTCGGGCTTCGATATTTCTCAAGTAAACTCACCTCATTTTCCCCGAAGTGCTCTTCTTCCAAAGTGTGCGGATGTCTTCCACGTACTCCTTCCTAGATCCAATAGTCTAGATTTCTTCTCCTTTCACGACTTCGGTGATTTTTCTTCCACTCCATGCAAATCCCTCGTAAATCTTTCCCATGAACTCCCTGATATGTCACCACCTGTCTCCTGATAATTAACGATCAATATCTGCTCCAAGCTTCAAAGCTTCAGTGATTTCGCTCGCTTCTCACCTAAAACCTCTCAGAGTGTTTTTTTTACGTAGTTTTGGATCTTACGCCACCTGTCTCTCTTGACGATGGATGGTCTCGACTGGTTTCAAGACTTCAAGACTTTGGCTATCTTTCTCTCCCATGCACGTTAAAAGAAAGGAGTTAAATTTTGTACACTTAATTGGATCCAACGGTTGTTGGTCCTTCGCGCTCAGATCCTATGGATGGGATTTGTTCTCCTCCTCCACGCGCTCCTTCTTGATGTTGGAATGTGTTTTGACGACCTATATATTATCCTACAGTCGATCTAACAACTTGTGTTGATCCTCCTCCTGAGGTTGTCGAACTTGAAGCAAGTTCTCCTACGCATGCCTTGCTCTTTTCTCATAGTCTAGGTTTCATACTGTCTCTGCCTCTTGCACTCCTTGCACAGGCTCTGTGCACAATGGAACTATTCCTCCTGAGATTTTTCTTGCCCAGTATCCTAAGGGTCTCGTCCCTCATATTTTATTCAAAGGTTTTCCCAATTCCCTCCTGGCACTCTCTGCGCTCTTCCTCTTGAGATTTTTGAACTTGAAACAATTTCACACCTCTGCACTCGATGAAGTATTTCAAATGGCTTCTTGCAACACTTTTCTAAGTGTTGTCCTAGTGCACTCCTTGCACAGGTCTTCCTCCAAAGTGTTCAGCAACTATGTTTCACCTTTAGCTTCAAATGCTCAGACCTCAGAGGTATCTGTCCCTTTTGTTCCTCGAAGGGATATATGTGCCCTTTTGGCAACTTCTTCTCAAGCACTCCTTGCTAAGATTATAGAGTATTCATCAAATCTATGGGTGTCCTCCTCTAACACTCCTCTTCTCAAAACTTGAAAGAGAGTCCACCTGTGCACATTTGCACCTACTCAATGCCCTCCTGGCAGAGCTCTACAAAGTGTTTGGCAATTTTGTCTTTTGTCCCTTCTCCTACACAGACTTCCTCCAAGGTGTTCAATAACCTTGAGGCTCCTCCCCGAGTCTGTAAACTATTATAGTGTTCCCTCCTGGCACATTCTCCTCTGAAATCAAACCAGAGTTTAGATACACACTCCTTGCTTAGCTCACAGAGTTCTCAACACTCTGTCATGCACTCCTTGCATTTAGCCTAAAGAACCTAGAATTAATCCAGCAAACTCACAAATAGATAGTGGAATTATATATTATCCCTGCAGATGAAAACCTACCATACACATCTACAACACATGCACACAATCACACAAAGAACATTCATAGAATACATATAAACACACAGAAAACTCATAGGAAGGAAAAACTGCTCTTTGTATTAATATGAATGGTTATTTACAATAGATGTATGCTTGGACTACAGTTGAGTCTCGGCTCTCTCCTTTCCTTCTTCTACTCTATGAATAATTGAATAATTGATTCCAATATTTTTACAAAAGAGGGACTCCTCGAGCCTTTCCCTCCAAGCTACACTAGTGGTGTCTAATCACCATTTACAATGCCTAACTACTGAGGTATATTACATTGAATGAACATGTACATCTCAGATCTGAGGAAAATCTCAAGATATGTTCCATATAAAGCCTAATAAAGGCAACTCCATCTACTACATGTACAAAGGCATGACCCAACTCTTCCATCCTTATAACATTTAATTTTCTTTAATTACATTTAAAATTTAAATTCAAGGGAAAAATGAGAGGGTTGGTGCCTCTCCCCTCCTTGAATTTTCTTTGATGTGTTGGAACGTTGGCGCATTTTTGAGGTAGAGAGATGCTCCTGCATCATACTCCACTGCTGGGAAATTCATGAGCTCCTACTCATAAGCTTCTTTGCTCTACTGTTGAAATCCCCCTAGATCCCAAACTCTCCCTTGGAGTTGTCCTCTTGATTCTTTGCTTTGTTACTGTTGTTGATTCCTTACTACTCTTGTAGGTCCTCTTCTATTCATCCTCCTCCTACTGACATCTTCTTGTGTTGATCTCAACATCAGCCTCCTTATCTCCTCTATGACTTCTTCCAGCTTATCTGTTGGTTAGCTCCCTGGCAGTCTTTTTTGTTGTTGCATCTCCTCATTTTGATCTAAGGGAAGATCAACCTAATCTCCCACTCTGTCTTCATCTCCTGTGGAATTATCTTGCCACCCTGCTGCAGACTCCATTTCTACAGTCTCATCACTAAGCTGCTACTCATCTTCCTCCTCTGACAAATTATCTTATGTTAGTTCCTCTTCTTGTACAACTCCAACTTCCTCCAGCTTCTCCTCAGACTAGAATTCTCCTCCATCTGTTTCCAAATTTACCTATTGGATATCCCTACTCTGCATATTTACCCTTCTCTCTAGGGATTCCATTTCCTTGTACAGATCAGCAAATTCCATGATGTCTGCTTCCTCTTCTATTGCAGGCTTCAGTGTTGCAGTCATCTTCTGTTCAGCTTCCTAGCTGAAAATTTTGAGCCATTCCTCATAATGCTCTTCTTCTTCTACTACTTCTTGGGAAGATTATGATGTCTTCTCTTTCTCCTCTATGACAGTCACACCTAGTTGTCTTTATGTTGCATCAGCAACACCTATGCTAGCCTCTTCTTGGCTAGTTGGAAGGAATATTTGAATTCCTCCAATGATCAGAGCACACCTCTGATCTTCTTATGTCAATACTATGTGTTGATATGAACTCTCTACTGAGTTCATCTCTTCTCCCTTTCCCACCTAGCAATCTGAGATTTCTCCTCTTCCCTCCTAGCAGTCTATGAGATCAACTAATATCATCTCATTTCCCACCTGGCAATCTGAACCTTCATCACTGCCCTCCTGGTAGCCCATGAGATCCTTTGATCTCTTCTCCTCCTCATCATTGAGGCTTTTTCCAACTTCTGGATCACATATGTGAACCACTTCCACTGTGTCACTGAGGGTTTCAACTTCCCTCAGCCACCTCCTCAACACTTGTTGTTTCCTTCCGGCCAACAACTTCTTAACAGGCCATTTTAATTTCCTCTTTAAAGGTCATTCGTACCTCCAGCATACCTTTTCCTCCTGTTGCATCTTCAATGTTAGCCTCTCCATCTCTGCTCTGATTTCCTCGAGCTCTTTATCCATATATTCCTTCTTTTTTTGTTGGTGGTCCTTGCCTTGACCACGCCTATGGCCTTCAATAGTGATTCTCCTCCTCCACCTTCAACTCACTTGGTTGTTTGATGTCCACTCTACAACTAAGAGTGTCTCCATCTTCTCCTACAACCCACCTAGTTGTTTTCTTGACTACTACACACTTGCAAGAAATCATACATAGAGCATCAACACTTTGTCTCCCTTCACCTGCTATCTACAGAAAAAATTTAAACCTCTGATACCATTTGATGTTATCAAACTATTTCTTTGTTTCCTTCTCGCCTTTTCCTGTTGTCTACAAGAAAATTTCCACTCTGATACCACTTGATGCGGACCCCCATTCTCCCCTCAGGGGTTCTGCAACTTATCGGTCAAGGATCGTTCAAATACTGAGATCAATTAGCTCTTTGAGGCCCTGCTGGGGAACCCCAATCAAGTTACACAGGTCCCTTTCCTCCTAAGGCGCAGGTTCTATCAAAACCCGCAGGCTCCCACTAAGCCCCTGTTATCTTTTTTCCATTTAAATAATAGGCGCTAGCTCCTTATGCTAGGCCCCTTGTTTTATGTGACCTTGGGTTGTGACCCGGGGATAAACCCTAAGGCTCTTCTGAATTTCGGGCTTTGGTCGTTTCTCTCCTCTCTAACACGCTATACTTGCAAATCTTCAAACGCTGAATTGGCGGAGTCTCGATCCCCCCTCCACGCATCCTCGCGATCTAACGATTGACGAAATTTTGACCTTCGGGCCTTCGGCAGTTTCAACTGCATCTATCACCAATTCCTATGAACCTCGAACCGACGAAGTTCCCGAACGGGATCTACGGCTCACGTCTCTCCAACAACCAATAGCTATTATCCACTTCATAACTCTGACCTTCAGGAGTCCTCACTCCTCCTACCTCTATACCTCCCGAACAATGGACCAACGAAGAGCTGATCGAACGCCACATTTCCACACAATCAACGATGGGAATGTGCCTTATGTGATCTGACGACACGCGTCCCTCTCTCTGACCAATGACCATGATCTTCTTCGGCTCCCGGCTTTTTCGAAATTATCCACCCAGACTTACCTTTGTCCTTCCTAACGCATGATCTAATGCCAAGTGCCTCCTAGGGATCAACGGCTAGTATTTTCTTTGCAACCTTGGTCTTTGGGAGTTCTCAAATGTAACATACCCACTACCTAAAATCAAACTATTTCGTTGATTTCTCAACAATGAGAATCCCCGAAGCTTGCAACAGTGAAATGTCAATCCCGATCCACAGATCTTTATTTCCCTGCCACGACCTCTTCTTCACGCGCCTATGACATTTCCCCGATGATAGTTTCAGGTTTCGGGGTTTCGTGATCCCTGACGACAAAAGTTCCTGTCCTCTCGAACTCCCGATTTCTGATGAGTAATTTCACCGATACGCACCCTTTACGCGTTATCCCTCATGGCTATGCTCTGGTCCATGTGACCGCTAATTCATAAGACCACAGCCTTATCCTTCCTTCGGGGTTTTGGGCTTCAAAATCCCGACGTGCTCCAACTCCCATTAGCCCTACAGGCTAAACTCCTGGCCCACATGACCACTATCTCACAAGACCGCAGCCTTGTCTCCCATCGGGGTTTCGAACATCGCAATGTCGAAATGCATAAACATTTTGTCCTCAGAATCCCCGATATCCCGATGACCCAAATGTCGATAGATGACTTCTTGTCGAGACTTTCCCTGATGGCTCTGAGTGCTGCCGCGTGTCCTCCTCCGATGGACGGTCCTGGTTAACTCTCGGGATTTCACGACTTCTGATGTCCTGGACGCCTCGTCCCTAGGAATCGCAAAATGCCAGACTCTAACTCCCTTCAGATCTCTGACACGCGTCCCAAGTGAATGGACGGTTCAGATCGCTCCTCTCATTTTCGAGACTTCTGATGTCCTGACTTTCACGACCTCAGGAACTTCGATTTCCCGAATGCCGACATCCCGATGTCTAGTGCCCGGATCTCCGGAATGGACGATCGCGTGACACGCGTCCTCTCTCAGATGGACGGCCTAGATTTGTGTCGGGGTTTTCAAGGTGGACTTACCCGATCTCCTATCCACGGGAATGTCGATATCCCGACTCTCGACGCCTCGATCTCCGCCACATGTCTCCACTAACAGACGGTCCAGATCATTTCCAGGTAATTTCCATGGAAATTCTCGATCTCATTTCATCGAGACTTCCAATTTCCCGATATGTGAAATCCCGATGAGCCAACCCTCCTTTCGGGATTTTTCCTTCTTTTCACGAGCTTAACCCTCGCGCAACTTCTGTCAGATCCGACGGCTGACGGGTATCTGCTCAAGATCTGACGGCTCAGATCTGTCCTACCTCGAGCATTCTTCCACTACTTCGTGGATGTGGAAAGATCAACGGTCTAAATGTTCTCATGGACCT
>ML789100.1:235954-256189 GCA_009831015.1 Picea engelmannii | reverse complement strand
AGATTGCTAGGTGGGAAAGGGAGAAGAGATGAACTCAGTAGAGAGTTCATATCAACACATAGTATTGACATAAGAAGATCAGAGGTGTGCTCTGATCATTGGAGGAATTCAAATATTCCTTCCAACTAGCCAAGAAGAGGCTAGCATAGGTGTTGCTGATGCAACATAAAGACAACTAGGTGTGACTGTCATAGAGGAGAAAGAGAAGACATCATAATCTTCCCAAGAAGTAGTAGAAGAAGAAGAGCATTATGAGGAATGGCTCAAAATTTTCAGCTAGGAAGCTGAACAGAAGATGACTGCAACACTGAAGCCTGCAATAGAAGAGGAAGCAGACATCATGGAATTTGCTGATCTGTACAAGGAAATGGAATCCCTAGAGAGAAGGGTAAATATGCAGAGTAGGGATATCCAATAGGTAAATTTGGAAACAGATGGAGGAGAATTCTAGTCTGAGGAGAAGCTGGAGGAAGTTGGAGTTGTACAAGAAGAGGAACTAACATAAGATAATTTGTCAGAGGAGGAAGATGAGTAGCAGCTTAGTGATGAGACTGTAGAAATGGAGTCTGCAGCAGGGTGGCAAGATAATTCCACAGGAGATGAAGACAGAGTGGGAGATTAGGTTGATCTTCCCTTAGATCAAAATGAGGAGATGCAACAACAAAAAAGACTGCCAGGGAGCTAACCAACAGATAAGCTGGAAGAAGTCATAGAGGAGATAAGGAGGCTGATGTTGAGATCAACACAAGAAGATGTCAGTAGGAGGAGGATGAATAGAAGAGGACCTACAAGAGTAGTAAGGAATCAACAACAGTAACAAAGCAAAGAATCAAGAGGACAACTCCAAGGGAGAGTTTGGGATCTAGGGGGATTTCAACAGTAGAGCAAAGAAGCTTATGAGTAGGAGCTCATGAATTTCCCAGCAGTGGAGTATGATGCAGGAGCATCTCTCTACCTCAAAAATGCGCCAACGTTCCAACACATCAAAGAAAATTCAAGGAGGGGAGAGGCACCAACCCTCTCATTTTTCCCTTGAATTTAAATTTTAAATGTAATTAAAGAAAATTAAATGTTATAAGGATGGAAGAGTTGGGTCATGCCTTTGTACATGTAGTAGATGGAGTTGCCTTTATTAGGCTTTATATGGAACATATCTTGAGATTTTCCTCAGATCTGAGATGTACATGTTCATTCAATGTAATATACCTCAGTAGTTAGGCATTGTAAATGGTGATTAGACACCACTAGTGTAGCTTGGAGGGAAAGGCTCGAGGAGTCCCTCTTTTGTAAAAATATTGGAATCAATTATTCAATTATTCATAGAGTAGAAGAAGGAAAGGAGAGAGCCGAGACTCAACTGTAGTCCAAGCATACATCTATTGTAAATAACCATTCATATTAATACAAAGAGCAGTTTTTCCTTCCTATGAGTTTTCTGTGTGTTTATATGTATTCTATGAATGTTCTTTGTGTGATTGTGTGCATGTGTTGTAGATGTGTATGGTAGGTTTTCATCTGCAGGGATAATATATAATTCCACTATCTATTTGTGAGTTTGCTGGATTAATTCTAGGTTCTTTAGGCTAAATGCAAGGAGTGCATGACAGAGTGTTGAGAACTCTGTGAGCTAAGCAAGGAGTGTGTATCTAAACTCTGGTTTGATTTCAGAGGAGAATGTGCCAGGAGGGAACACTATAATAGTTTACAGACTCGGGGAGGAGCCTCAAGGTTATTGAACACCTTGGAGGAAGTCTGTGTAGGAGAAGGGACAAAAGACAAAATTGCCAAACACTTTGTAGAGCTCTGCCAGGAGGGCATTGAGTAGGTGCAAATGTGCACAGGTGGACTCTCTTTCAAGTTTTGAGAAGAGGAGTGTTAGAGGAGGACACCCATAGATTTGATGAATACTCTATAATCTTAGCAAGGAGTGCTTGAGAAGAAGTTGCCAAAAGGGCACATATATCCCTTCGAGGAACAAAAGGGACAGATACCTCTGAGGTCTGAGCATTTGAAGCTAAAGGTGAAACATAGTTGCTGAACACTTTGGAGGAAGACCTGTGCAAGGAGTGCACTAGGACAACACTTAGAAAAGTGTTGCAAGAAGCCATTTGAAATACTTCATCGAGTGCAGAGGTGTGAAATTGTTTCAAGTTCAAAAATCTCAAGAGGAAGAGCGCAGAGAGTGCCAGGAGGGAATTGGGAAAACCTTTGAATAAAATATGAGGGACGAGACCCTTAGGATACTGGGCAAGAAAAATCTCAGGAGGAATAGTTCCATTGTGCACAGAGCCTGTGCAAGGAGTGCAAGAGGCAGAGACAGTATGAAACCTAGACTATGAGAAAAGAGCAAGGCATGCGTAGGAGAACTTGCTTCAAGTTCGACAACCTCAGGAGGAGGATCAACACAAGTTGTTAGATCGACTGTAGGATAATATATAGGTCGTCAAAACACATTCCAACATCAAGAAGGAGCGCGTGGAGGAGGAGAACAAATCCCATCCATAGGATCTGAGCGCGAAGGACCAACAACCGTTGGATCCAATTAAGTGTACAAAATTTAACTCCTTTCTTTTAACGTGCATGGGAGAGAAAGATAGCCAAAGTCTTGAAGTCTTGAAACCAGTCGAGACCATCCATCGTCAAGAGAGACAGGTGGCGTAAGATCCAAAACTACGTAAAAAAAACACTCTGAGAGGTTTTAGGTGAGAAGCGAGCGAAATCACTGAAGCTTTGAAGCTTGGAGCAGATATTGATCGTTAATTATCAGGAGACAGGTGGTGACATATCAGGGAGTTCATGGGAAAGATTTACGAGGGATTTGCATGGAGTGGAAGAAAAATCACCGAAGTCGTGAAAGGAGAAGAAATCTAGACTATTGGATCTAGGAAGGAGTACGTGGAAGACATCCGCACACTTTGGAAGAAGAGCACTTCGGGGAAAATGAGGTGAGTTTACTTGAGAAATATCGAAGCCCGAGGTTGCAAAGAAAATACCGACTATTGATCGCCAGGAGGCATGTGGCATCAGATCGTGCATCTGGAAGGACAAAGGTAACTCTGGGTGGAGAATTCCCGAAGAGACGGGAGCCGAAGAATTTCATGGTCATTGGTTCGAGAGAGGGATGCGTGCTGTCAGATCACAAAAGGAACATTCCCACCGTTGATTGTGTGGATGCGTGGTGTTCGATTAGTGCTTCGCTGGTCCATTGTTCGGGAGGAGAAAAGGTAGGAGGAGTGAGGACTCTCGAAGGCCGGAGTCCTGAAGTGGATCATAGTTGTTGGCTGTTGGAGATACATGAGTCGTAGATCCCGTCCAAGAAGTTCGTTGGTTCGGGATTCGAAGGAATTGGCAATAGTTGCAGTTGAAACTGTCGAAGGCCCGAAGGTAAAAACATTGTCAATCATCATATCGCGAGGACGCGTGGAGGGTGGATCGAGAGTCCACCAATTCGAAACTTGGTGATTTGCAAGCATCGTGTGTTAGCGAGGAGAGAAATGACCGAAGCCGTAAATTAATAAGCACCTTAGGGTTTAGCCCCGGGTCACATCCTGAGGTCACATAAAAGAAGGGGTCTAGCATAAGGAGCTAGCACCTGTTATTTAAATGGAAAAAAAAGAAAAGGGGCTTAGTGAGAGCCCATAGGTTTTGATAGAACCTGCACCTTAGGAGAAGAGGTACCTATGTAACTTGATTGGGGTTCCAGCAAGGGCCTGAAGAGCTAATTCAACTCAGTATTTGAACGATCCTTGATCAGGAGGTCACATAACCCATGAGGGGAGAAGGGGGGGCTGCATCAGTAACCGATCACCACCACAACTTCTTTAACAATACAAGTTTCATGAATATGTCTGCGGAATTTTTATGATTATGGAATTTCTCAAGACTACTCCACCTCCATCAATAAGCAGTCTTACAAAATGATATTTAACTGCAATATGCTTAGTCTTAATATGATAAGTTGGATTGTTGGCCAAATGAATAACACTTTAAAAGTCACAAAGCACATTCACATTTACCTTGTCTTTTTCTTTTCCAAACTCACCCAATAGACCCTTTAACCAAATTGTCTCCTTTCATGCATGTGAGACAACTGTATATTATGCCTCAATAGTGAATAAAGAAACCACATTTTGAAGCTTTGAAATCCAACAAATAGGTCCTCTTGCTAGAGTAAAGACATAACCTGAAGTAGATATCCTTTTTTCCAAATCAACTACAAAATCCGAATCAACATAACCATAGACAAAATCATTACAACCATTATAGGTGATACAATAAGCACTTGTGCCTCGAAGATACCGAAGAAACCATTTCATTGTTTCCTAATGTTCTTTTCCTGGATTTTCCATGTATCTACTGACAACACCAACTACATGTGAAATGACAGGTCTTGTACATACCATAACATACATTAAACTTCCTATTGCACTAGCATATGGTACACGAGACATATAATAATTTTCTTATTTATTACTAGGACGTAAACCTAAATAAATATTAAAATGGGAAGCTAAAGGGATATTTACTGGTTTCAGATTATTCATACTGAATCTTAGAAGTATCTTCTCCACATACTTCTATTGTGAAATCCAAATTTTACCATTTTTTTCTGTCTCTATGTATTTCAATGCCCAAGATTTGTTTTGCTGCTCCTAGATCCTTTATATCAAAAGTCCCAGAGATATGATCCTTTAACCTATTGATCTCAACCATGATTTTGGTTGAAATAATCATATCGTCAACATATAACACCAAGATAATGAATATTTCATTTTCTACACTTTTAAAGTAAACACAATGGTCATACTCACTTCTTGTAAAATTTTGGCTAACCATGAAAGAGTCAAACTTCTTGTACCATTGCCTAGGAGATTGCTTCAGGCCATACAATGTATTCTTGAGCTTGCATACACAAATTATTTTGTGATCCTGAAAAAAATCTTCTAGTTGTTCCATATATATCTCCTCATCCAAATCTCCATGTAAAAATGTTGTTTTAACATCCAATTGCTCTAACTCTATATCAAGTAAAGAAACTATGCTAACACAACATGAATATAAACAAGCTTAAAAACTAGTGAAAATATTTCATAGAAATGTATACCTTCCATCTAAGAATACCCCTTTGCTACCACTTGAGATTTATGTCTTTCAACTTTACCGTCATCACCTTTCTTCAATTTGTACACTCACTTACACCCAACAACATTTATATCTTTTGGAAGTTCTACTAGGTCCCATGTTTGATTCTTCTCCAAAAAATCCATTTCTTCTTCTATTTCCATCATCCATTTAGCATTATAGATATTATCTATTGATTCATGATGACAAGAAGGTTTCTCATTATTAGTAATCAAATCAATGGATGAAACAAAATCGGTATACCTATTAGAAGGATTTTTGTCCCATGTAGATGTCCTTAGTTTTGGTTGTGGAATTTCCACATTTTCCCGAATATCTTAAAAAACTACAACTTCTTTATCATCAAAATATTCTTCCTACTTCCTTGTTTTTATAGATGGTTGAGTCTCCAAGTGAATTTGTTTATTTAGTGGTACTTGTTCCAATTTTAATTCAACTTATACAATATATGATTTAATGAGGAGAGATTCATCAAATACTGCATCTTTTCTAATGATTATTTTGTGGGAAATAGGATCCCACAATACATATCCCTTAACAACATCATCATAACCAACAACTACACACTTCTTTTATCTCAGATCTAACTTAGAAAATTGTTTTTTAGGAGTAAGAGCATAAGCTTCACATTTTTTTTTTTAACTTTGAGTTACAATCACAAGGATGACCTATCCACACCTCTTCAAGATTGTTACAATCTATTGAAATTCATGGTGAGCGATTTACCAAATAACAAGAAATAGAGATTTCTTCTACCCACAACTCTTGTTGCAAATTGGCATTGCTAAGCACACTCCTTGCTCTTTCTAGAACAGTCCTATTCACATGTTCTACCACACCATTTTGTTGGGGAGTATATACTGTGGTTTTGTGCATTTTGATCCTATCTTATTTGGAATATTTTTCAAATTATAAAGAACTGAAATCGCCTCCATGATCAATTCTTAAATATTTGATTGTCCAACCAATTCTCTTTTCAACTAAAACTCTAAATTGTTTAAATACATTAAACACATCAATTTTTCTTTTTAGGACATAGACCCACACCTTTATAGAGAAATCATCTATAAATGTTATAAAATATGACGATCCTCCAAAAGAAACTGTAGGTGATGGCCCTATAACATCTGAATGGATATAATCTAAAATACCTTTACTTATATGACTGCCTGCTTTAAACTTCTGTCTACGCTATTTTCCAAAGATAAAATATTTGCAAAATTCAAATTCAAATATTTTAAATTTGGAAGTAATTTGCATTTTATGAGTACTTGTAGCCCTTTCTCGCTCATATGACCCATTCGTTGATGCCATAAATGAGTAGATTCATTTTCCTCCTCACATACCACCCCTACTTCATTTATTTGAGTACTTTTGTCTAGCTTGTAAAGGTTTCTAGTCTTTGTAGCCTTCATAACCACCAAAATCCCCTTGGACACCTTTAGTGCTCCACCTTGACCTATAAATTTGTAACCTCCAAAATCCAAAAATCCCAAAGAAATTTAATTCTTTTTGAGTTTGTAACATCCTTGTTTTCAAATCCTAAACTAGCGATGTATATTGTAAATGTGATGTATGGCCGAGAGACAAATCAATGTAATATGCAAATGATGTAAATTGAATATATGGAATAAAATGTATCACCAGTTGTAGATGGACGTTGATGGAGATTTGGGGGATAATTCTCCACAAAAGAGGGAAGGGTCCAAGGGGGAGAGTCTCCCCATGTTTATTAAACCCAAACCATTTCTTTTCTAAATCATCCTTACCATGAGCCTTCCATTAGCTGTTGAGTGTTCTAGAGCTCAATCATTGAATTCATGTAAGAGTGTGGGTGTGAGAAGTCACATCCCATATTTATTGAGAGCATGGGGGTTGATTAAAATCATCTCAGGGAAGAGTGCAAGTCAAGTAAGCAAGAGAAAAAGGGGAAATTTGTATGGGTAGGAGACCTACAAATTCACGTTTTTGCATAGAGAATTGTTTTTACATGGATTTTTCTGGACAACAAAAGAGTTATGAGTGTTGAAGCTTGAAGGAAAATGTTTTGGGCACATTTGGCAGGTGTTTGGATATGTAATATCATGGATAAAGAGGTTGTGGGCCTGTGAGTAACATTCTATATGAAATTCATCTAGGGAAGAAAATGTTTTATTGTTGGGTGAATTCGTGGAGTGACAATGATGCCTGCTAACGCTTCTTGATCTTCCTTTCTTCTCAGTGGTCCCACGACTACCTGTTTTTCTTGAGACACTCTCCTTATCCAACTTATTTTCGATTATTTCCAGGTTCCACATCAACTTTATGTTGAATTCTCCCTATTGCTCTCTGGCTTTTATGAGATTTTTGTTATCTGCTCGGTGAGTCTGGACATCTTTCTGCAAATTTTCAATGATTTTCATGATGTTTCCTTCTTTATCTATTTCTTCTCCATTCCCATTGGAGTTTGTTCCTTCAATTCCAAAATGGACATCCCTTCCTCTTGCTTCATTCTCTGAACTATAAGCATCATGTGTCTCCTCCATTCCTCTGCACTATGCGACAATTCGGTTCGGTTCTGTCAATTGTTAACTCTGCAAAATGTGCAGTCAACCAAATTTTTGTCAGGCTATTAGTCTTTAATAATTTTCCATAGGAATTAGACAATCTGATTCAACAGAAAGAATATCAGAATCCATTTTTGGTGGGTCTGCGTTGATCAAGAATCCCCATGATTCTATTACTAAGCCCTGTTCTGTTCTGCAACAATTCACCATTCGACGCTAGCCCCTTATTCTTCAGTCCTTGGTTTGACTGTGACCATGACTGGGGCCAAGTGCTAATAATTTGGGAGCTTATATGAAGTGTTGAAACTTCGGGCTCTGGATCTTTGGAGGTTCCTCCTTTTCCGCGCATCACCACATCATAACAAATCTCTCAGAGTTCCCGATTGACAAACTCACGAAGTAGGGTGGATCAATAGTCCATGACTACCTGATACCAATTTGTAATGTCCCCCGACCATCGACCCCTACCGGGTAACACTACCCAAACAAACTTAATTTTTCCTTTACTGCTTTGATACCATTTCTGTGACATTCTTGACCTTAAAAAACAGGCCAATCCATGCCATCGAGTAACTTTGCGAAAATAATCACATATAAAACTTAATCAGAAGATAGAGATAACATCTGATATTCACACTACAAAGATATATCTATCTAATGCAATTAAACAGATGTCAATACTCTATTCATACACATATATAGGCATTACTCATTGATTATAATGAAAATACAAATACACAGCATACAACAAACACATAATTGGTACTTATCTTTAATATATGACCACTAAATACGTGCAGACCTTCCACGAACCTCCTAGCCTTAGACCACGCTTCTCATCACGATCAGCAGTGGGTCACCCTCGAGCTGGGACTAAACTCCACCGGGAAAGGGAATTCTAGGCTTGGCAAAGAAAACAAGGAAGTTGCACAGAACAACATGAAGGATATTTTATCCCAGGAGCTACTTACGCCCATAACCCACATACCCTCATTCGCCACACACTTTCTCCACCCTAGGAGGGTACACCTTCACTAATACAAGTCCATCGACTACTACACCTCCCTTACCTTGGGCTTCAGCAACAGGCTGGACTAGAAGTCTCAGAGTATTGTAGCTGTTACAGGACTCCCTTCCAGGAGAACTCACTTCCCAACAAACTCTCTCACTTGGGAGAGTTTCTCACAGGCCTGGCAACCTGCTTCTTCAATTCATCTCCTAAGAAACAAAGCAACAACATTCAAATAACACACAGGTGACGACGTCAACAAAAATTGGGTATGGACACCGAAAATGGAAACAACCAAATGCTAAGACACAACATGGCTCATGAAAATACAAATGCGTTAGGCTTCATAGGAGACACAGGGGATAACTCAAGTATGAATGTAGGATTCCAAAGGTGCATACTAGATACAAAGGCAATCTTGATGGAGAAATGGTTCAATACATGAATCTCTGGTCAATCGGGAAGGGTGACAGACTTCCAGAGAATCGTAAGGGTCATCAGGAAACTTGAAACTGGTTCAAACGCAAGGATGGGGAGCAACGCCAGAATGGGAATTGAACCCCCAACTAGCTGGATTTCCCAGCTATAAACTGCATGCACCCAGGTTGACACATGTCTTTCTGAAGCTGCATGAGTTCCACTTAGCACTCATTCCCCTTTTTCCTAGGAACTTAGGACAACACGGCTTATGTCAACCATAGCCTTTGTGAAATAATAATAAAATATTATTCCCTTAGAGGTAATCCCTCTAGCTTAGCCCCTAGGCCTAGACTCTTAGCCCCCTCCCTTACCCTACCTAGTGGAGCTTAGTGCCCCATAACTCTTTCTTCGTGGTCGGTCTAGATGCAACATTGTAATTGTATTAATGATGTGAGTATTTACATATACAAAATCAGGCTCATTGGACTTAACATCTGTCTCACCAGCCTAATAAACACATAAGTCTCTCAACTTATAACCACTCGACTCACCAGCCTATAAACATAATTACAATTCAACAGGGGCTCAACCTTGGGGTGTTACATGGGACTCCTGGTGCACCCTCTCATTTCCCTTTTGACAGATTTCGGGCCTGCTATTGTGCCCTCCAATTACTCCTTCCTGGACTAAAGTTGGCTGGCCAAGGCGCCCTCTCCTTACGAAACCTTCCTTTATTTCTTTGCAAGGTATTCCCTCACATAATTGTTTCACTGCTTGAGCGCAGACTTGTCATAAGAGTCCAGTTGGCTGCCACCTCAAATATGGAAACCATACGTCTCAATTTCTAACCTTGCGTCTAATTTTCTCCTACGAGTGCGGAAACCCCAAGAACAAGAGGTCCATAGAGATGGATTGACTTTCTGGTCAAGTGCGCCCAGATATTTTTACTTTTCAAATTGAATGTCTCAACGATATGATACTGAAAAGTTGAAATTATGTAATAGTAACCTTTTTAAAATATTATCATTTTAGTCCATTGTAAGTATTAATGGTTGATCTAAAACTGAGATGGTCTACCTTGGGCCTCGACTGGTGTTTGTATTAAAGGTATCAAATATTAATTGATCACTAATAAACATTGTGTCAAGCTCATTGCTGAGAGAAGTATAGCATAGTACCTTGATTATTAAAGCTATGATTAAAGAAGGGTTAGAGAGTGGTACTCTTCAGAAAGTGTTTAAGGTCAAGCATCAACTAAACTAGAAAACCCATTTTGTAAAATATTTAATTTAATGCATTTTAGTCATTTAAGGATTTTAAATTTAACTTAAGGATACAATTCAGAGTAGGATTAGATGGTTGTAAGGAATTGAAAACCTAGGATTAGGATGGTGTCTAAATGTTAAGTCTGGCTACCTCACTAAATGGTAACATCAACACTGCCATTTAATACATGACCCTTATCTAGGATTTATGATAATAGTTCATTACGAAATCCAAGACATAGATTAAGTAACCACGTTGGTTTTCGTAGCATGATTGTTATGTATCTTTGAAACCATGCCTCACTTTGCTAATTATGAATTGTTGTTGGAAATTATGGATAGATAATTGATTTAATAAAATTGTGAGTCTAAATTTCCAGGAATTGATTAAATTCCAACAACATTAATATGTGTATGGTATAATAGAACTTGTACCTTCTTGTGGGTGAACTTTTGTGTGGATTCTTCTCATGCGTGATTGGGAAGGTCTTGTTATGCTTCAGAATAATGTTATAAATGTTTTTCTCAATACACCTGAATTAATTGATGATTTCTCTTGCACCATAAATTTTAATGTGTTGTAGGATTGGTTAATGATTAGATTGCCTTTGCGCCATGAAATAATTGATGATTTCTCTTGCGCCATGAATTTTAATGTGATGTATGATTGGTTAATGATTAGACTACTTATGCGCCATGAAAAAAATTGATAAACTCTCTTGTGCCATGAATTTAATGTGATGTATGAGGGGTTAAGTAATTGGATTTCTTACGCTGTGAATTTAATGTTGATAGGTGACCGGCGATCTAGTTGAAAGTTATGAGATGTGTTTGATTATAGGGATTTAGATACCTCTTTGTTCCTTAGAACAATTTCCAGCCCTGAGACCTTAAGTGGTCAAAATCAATCAGATGAATCCTAGGCTTGAGCATTGCTTATGTGTCCTGGAGGTCCTAACTTTGCAGGGTAGGTTGGGCGTGTAATTCCTTAATGTCCAGTGACACAGTTGATTATTTTATGGTATTTTGATTCATTCGATCATGATGTGTTGATAGTGTCGTCATTTAATTGATGATGCATTGGTTAGTGCAACTATTAATTATGATGATGATTGAGTCACTGCCTATGTGTTGATTATGTGTCACTTTTAATTATGTTAATGCATTACTTATGTGTCGTTTTAGTTATGATGATGTATCACTTGTGATGTCGTTAATTATGTTGTGATGAGTTTAATATCCTAATGCAAACAATTTTTATTTTTTTACCATGTACTTCATTGGGTTGACGTAACGTCGGGGTCATTACATATGGTATCAGAGTGGGATCAACCCAGCGACTTGGGAATCATTATGCCTTCCATTGTATTAAACACTTGGTTAATAACTTATTGATAATTAAAATTTAAATTGGTCCTTACGATAATCATGATTAGAGGACGCTTTGGAGGTAAAAGACGTAGTGCTAAGGGAGGAGGTGTGACGCCTCCAGTAGCACCTGTGCCAGAGATATCTATCCCCCAAGGAGAAGATCAAGTCATTGGACAGGAGCAGATTGTTGTGGGGGATGTGGTTGGCCTGACGAGGTCCTTCTAGAGGATGTGAGAGGCCTTGATTAACCGAATAAGTAGAAATGAGGCCAAGGCACTTGTACCCAGTGTGGGTTCACAACGCGCTCCAAATGGTAGTCGTAGCATTCATGGAGAACTCGAGAAGGTTAAGTTTCTTGAGTTCATGGGTTACAAGGATGCCTTAGCCATTGAGGCATGGTTGGAGAACATGATAATGTGCTTCGCACTTCATGATTACACCTCCAACATGAATATCCACATGGAGGTCTTTCAGCTGAAGGGGAGCACTTTTCTATGGTGGAAGACACTCCTACCTCAACTAAACATGGTTGTCGAAGACGTGTCATGGGAACTATTCGAGGAATGGTTTTGGGAGAGGTATTTATTAGAGGAATGCATTGAGTGCTATATCAATGAGTTTAACACCTTACGACAGGGTGGTCATACGGTGCCTGAGTATGAGGCCTAATTCATGGAGCTGCTTCAATATTCTATGCACCTGAACATTGAGAAGCTAAAGGTCAACAAGTTTGTGTTTGGCCTTAACGTCAACATTCGTGTGAAGGTGAGGATCCTAATGCCTCAGGTGTTGCATGATGCAGTCTAGAAGGAAATCATAGCTGAGGAAGAGTTGACCAGTGAGGGTTAGGGAAAGACTCCTGCAATACCGACCGGACATGAGACATCCGGTGTGCAACAACATCAAACACCCGCCATAAATACATCGGGATATCGAGATATGCCAAGAGGATCCATGTTCACGACGCCACAATGACCGACTCCTCAGCAGAGGACTCCCTACAGAGGACCACAACATCAGTAGTTGATCTGAACCCGGGAGCGATACATTTCCAATAACTGGTTGATTATGTCACTCCTTCAAAAGGGTCAGTTATAGATCATTTTACTTGAGCGAAGTGAAATTAAAGGTAAATTTGAAGTCTTATAAGCTTGAATTCGAAGTGAATGAAACCTCTTTACTTTTCCTTATGTGCGATATGTCATGCTTATATTTAACATCCTATGTGTGGAAATTCATGGAAAAACAACATAAGAACATAATACACATAATGGATATGACACTTCCCTTGATAACGAAGTTCACCCGATGTGGGATACCTCTTCGGGTCATGCTCCAAATCCTAACTGATTTATTCTCCTCGCTGTAATGATGTCTCTCCTTTACAATTTGTAAGGCCAAAGTCCCTTTTCAATGACGGAAACAAGAGATCGGAATATATACAACTTCACAAGTTCTACTCATGAGGCATCCATGATACTAACATGGACATCATTCCCACATGCTCAATACATAAAAAGAGGAATAATAAAATATGACTCCCATCCACATGGATCCATCAAAATCCTTAGATTTCTTGCTCAAATCCAAGCATAAATATGCATACCATACAAAGATCCCAAAACCATGAGATTCAGAACTGCTTCATTGGCCACTTATCATGCAAATGCCACAATTTCTCTATCACATATAACTGATTGACTTGATGTGAAAGAAGAGAAGAAAAGAGTAGATAGAAGGAATAAGTTGATCTTGCTGCAGCCTCTCTATGCTTGTTCAGACCTGTAACATGCATGCTATGCTGCAACCTTTAATGACAAAACAACATAATGAAAAACATTCTTACATTGGCTTCTCCAGAACTTAGCTTGCTTATCTGAAGCTTTGTTGCAAAAACAAACCTCATCATTGGATTCATGTCGCCAAATCACCTAAAAATGACTGTCAAATCGTCTCCATTCAAGTCAGACACTTTCAGGCCCAAGAGACACCTCTACCTTGGTTACCGTGCCACTGCCTCTGTAATAAATTACCCATTTTGGAGTTAAGCTACAAAAGTTTTTCTCAGATCAGAAAACTAACACCACCACTGCGTTCTGTGCGTTCTGAGTTGTTCTTAGCCTTACCTGGATCCTTTTTGGATCACGCCTTCCCACTGAGAGATTTTTGGACCACCAAAAGATTTAATTAATCAACTAGTAAGTGAGGGAAGAGTTCCCTCACATTATCCTTCTCAATCCACTTTGCCTTGCTTGGATGTGTTCCCTTTAATCCTACTCGAAGATAATCAACATCACCCCTACGTGAATTCCTTGTCCGTCTATCTAGGATGATATCTTCATGTAACTCATCCAAGTACTTAGGTGCAAACTCATCAACTGAAGGTATTGGAACTTCCTCATCCTGATCCGTGATCATGGGAGGCTCAAAAAGTTTCAAATTCTCTACGTTCACAACTGAATATATCTGCATATAAGGTGGAAGATATAAACGAAAATAATTAGTGTCACTTTTCTCCAAAATAGTGAAGGGTCCATATCGGATGGGCTTGAGTTTCTTGCCTTCACCCTTAAATCATTCCTTGCTAATGTGAAGCCATATCCGATCTCCAACCTGGAATTGATGATCAACCTTGTGCTTGTCATGCCGAACTTTATGCCGTGCTTGAATCTTCTCCAACTATTCCTTGACTGCCTGGTGTATCTGTTGAATCCTCAGAATGAACTTGCAGGCTCTGTCCTATGCTCATTCTTCATTCACATCGACATCTCTCCCATACATCAAGTCTAAAGGAACTTTTGGTAGGTACCCATAACACGTCTCAAAATGTGAACTCCGAGTGGATGGATATAAACCTTGATTATTTGTATGTTGTAGTCGATAGGTTCAGTAAGATGTATATCTTGATTCCATGTAAAAAGTAGATCACTGCTGAGTAGACTGCTAATCTCTTTTTTCAGTATGTTTGGGTTCACTTTGGGTTACCCACATCCATTGTCTTGGATCGAGATACTCGATTCCTTGGGGATTTTTGGACTAGCTTGTGGAGAATGATGGAGGCATGGCGACGGTTCCACCATGCATCCATAAACCAAGGAGGATTCCTAGAAGCATCTTCCACTGATCCTTCTCACTAGGAACAACTAGACACATCTCAAGAAGCAGACCAAGGGTCCCAATTTGAGGTGGAGGTAAATAAACCATGTGTATTTCCTTTCTTGATTAATGTTGATGATTCTTTTGAAATCCTTGAAAAACACACTTCTTGCATCGGCTTAAAGTTGATGAGAAAAATGGGATACAAAGGAGGAGGCCTTGGAACCAATGGCCAAGGTATTGTGGGTCCCATCGAGGCAGTGGTTTGGCCTTGATATTCTGGGATAGACTATGTCCCAAAGGATGTTGGAGAAAGCTCCAAAACCATTCGGGAAGAAGACCCCAGGATAGTCACTAAGACTCCAGAGGTCAACAGTTCATCAAGAGATGAAATTGATTCAGTGAAAACTGAGAACACAACTTCTCATGATCAAGGATTCAAGACATATCCAAGGATAGATGATCATCACAATGATAGAGTTGAGACCAACTCTTCTTTCTAGTCTGAATCCAGAGGAAACTCACTGAGGTATAAGAAATCTCGAAACTCTAAAATTCCATTTGATTATAAGCATGTTAATCATATAAGACAAAGATTTTGGCATCAAATACCATGCAATTTTTGTGGATTGAGTAACCACGCAGTGTCCCAGTGTTGGAAGAGAAAATCCTTGTGCAGGAAGGTTATGGTAACCGGGAGAAGGACGCAGATGGAAGATTTCTTTCCACACACGAAAAAGAGTAGGGGGAATGCACCTTTGAAGGAGAAAGGTTACTGCAACCATTGTAGTAGAGATGGGAATCATGAGGCCACTTGTTGGGCCTTACATCTAGATCTACGTCCAAAGAGGGACACGAATACTAGGAATACACCTTTGAGGGAGACAACCATTTAGGAAGCACTGTAGGAAAATCCACCACCAGGAGAAGACCAACTACCAGAGAAAGGACAACTCGGTAAAGAGGACACGTTCAACAAAATGGTTGAAGAAATGGGGAAATTCCTTGAGTTAGTCGCGAGTGGCCATATTTTGTAAATCACATGTTTCGATTCATCCCCCATAGAAGGGTATTGTGTAAAAGTGATAATTGTTGATATCACTTCTTTTTTTTGGCACATGTTGATATTGTTAGGCCTTGTGAGGTAGTACAGGTTTCTTATTGCAAGTCTAATGGACATGAAACTTAATGTAATGACTTTTGGGGACCAAAAGTCCTTTCAGTTAGGAGGCATGATCTGGATGGATCTAGGGAACATCACAGAAGTTTCAGAAGTGTCCTAGAACGCACAAAAGCAACCCATGACGCTCAGAATGGCTTCAGCAGGCAGAAAAGGGAAAAAATTCAAAGTTCCCAAAACTCAATTAAAATGACATGATCATGAACAACGCATCGCAATATTTCCAACGGTACAAACGAATTGTCAAAAGGAGTTACGTATAAAAAGTTATAAGCGGTCAAAGTTATGTTCAACCCAGCCGAGTCAACATCCGTACTGCTGACGTCGGCATCAATACAAATGATTTCAGAGTCCGTACAACCTATGTGGAAAGCACAGAGGGTGAAACATGTCCTGATGCCACGTGTCACTCAGATTTGGGGTTTTTAGGGAACCACGTGGACAAGTGAAAAAGTGCCATGTGGCATCCCCAGGTGATGCCACATGCCACAAGATGATGTGGATATGATGTCAGTGCTCACAGGTGGACAAATCATAGGATTCCATGTGTCCCAATGGGAACGCACCATGTGGAACCCCTGAAATGCAGAAGGAGGCCTCGTGACCAAAAAACAAAAATATATATATATATTAAATACCCCGCCAAATATGGCGGTGGTTCCGCCATTTTAGGTGCATATTCCTCCACCGCCAAATTTAATTGCCCACTAAAATGTCCACTACAAATAGCAAGGGATCTGCCAAACTCACCTCCATTTTAACATATTCCACTAGTTTAGTGGTCGCCCGCCAAATTTGGTAGGGCGCGCCAAAATGGTTTTAATTGTTTGCCAAAATGGGGAGGCCCGTGGGATTTGACTCTGGGACCTCCGCCAACCAATGACCTAAGTTTATCTACTCTAACCATTTGTACAACCATCCTCATTATTGCATAATCTCCCAAAAATAGTATAAAATGAGGCTTCCACCAGATTTTTGAACACAAGAGAGCATGAGAGGAGACCAAGCACGCATGTACGGATCTGTATGGACTTGGGCATGATTTTTCAGAATTGGAACACAGTTCTAGATTTTGGCATGGATTTCGAGACAGTCCAGTCATTTATTGCAGGAGTAGTGGCACAGAAACCGAGGCAGGGGTGTCTCGGGGGCCTAAAAGTGTCCGACTTAGATTGAGGCGTGGAGACAGTCAGTTTTAGGTAAAACGACACCACGAACACAGTGGTGGTGTTATTTTTCTGATCTGAGAAAAACTTATGTGTCGTAAATCCATAATGAGGTATACTTATGTATTCTGCACAATTCTTTTGTGGAGTTAATAAAAAGACCTACTCATTTGAGAGCAAGACCCAGAGACGTAGTCCACCAGGGACGAACTCCATTATCAAGTTATTTTTGTTCATATTGCACGATTATGTCTCTTTCCTTTTGATATTTTCCTTCTTTATGATGTACTTTAATTTATTATCATTTAATATAGTTATTTAATAAGTCACCTGACGAAAAGATCCCGGATCAGTAGCGGTGTCGCCTGCACCAACAACATTTTAGGTCTGTCAGCAAGACATACCAGGATATCAGGTTGGTAGGCCAGCTGCTTCTACTTCAGGGCTAGGATTGCTGGACCAAATACTGGGTGATGGACATGTGGAGGGCCATATTACTAGCGAGACTATCCGGTTGAGAAGGACAAAGCAGTCGGATCAACAAGACACCCTACAAATATAGAAGAGCTTGTGCAAGGGATGTAATTTATATGCAATCTTAGCACTAAACAACAAGGGCAAGGCATAATGATTAGAAAACCTTCCGGTAGTATGAGAGTGGCTGATGTAATTCCAGAGGAGTTACCAGGTTGCCACTCAGAAGAGAATTTGAGTTTACCATCGACTTGAAACTTGGAATTGAACCGATAGCAAGAACACCTTATCGGATGTTGACCCCTCAGTTACAAGAGTTGAAAATGCAACTGAAGGAGTTGTGGAACTAGGACTTATATGTCCAAGTGTGTCACCTTGGGGTGCGCCTGCTATTTTCATACGGAAGAAGGATGGGTTGTGTAGACTCTGTATTGATTACCATCAATTGAACAAGGCAACGATCAAGAACTAGTATCCATTGCCAAGATTAGACGATTTTTTTGACCAAATGAAGGGTGTGACGATGTTTTTGTTGAAAAGTCAACAAGAAACATGTGTCTAATTTGTTTTTCCCTTAATTAAATTAGACAATAAATATTAATCTATTATCTCATTCATAACTGAGTGATTTGGATTTGTAACAGAATTATAAGTGTAGTTAAGTGAGTTAAGATCATTTGTACTAGTTGTAACTAAACATGCACTAGTGAGAGTTTAGTTAATCAGTTAACTCACATGCAACTGAAGATTTGTCATGGTTAACTACATGCATGCAAATCCATTGGAGATCCAGTTGAGATAACAGGTGAAAGGGACAATTTGGCTATCATTTGTGATTTGTTCACACTTGTAGTGGATATGCTTATGAGCATGTGAAAAATAAGTAATTCACATATGATTTGATTCATTGTGAGAATTCAAATTGCAGAGATTATGCAGAGGAGGCAGACTATCTGGACATAGAAATTGGCACATGTATTTGCTAATTTGTGTATGACAGTGTGAGACGATTGTATTGTACTGAGAGCTCTTGGATTAGAGTTTTGTATGAGATTGTTTAATGATTCATGATATACATAATATATGATAGTGGGGTTTTTAGCTTTACGCTTTCTCGGTAAAATTTTTGTGTTGTGTGTTATTGATATTTCACTTTGTGCATTGTGGTTGTGATCGTGGTTTAATTTCTTCCGCAATAATAATAGTAGAAGCGATTATGTATTTAACAAGTGGCGGAAATTGTTAGATCAGGATAATCACAGGAATACATTAATTTGTATCAAAATTTCTACATGGTATCAGAGCCACGAAGGCCACGGAGTCACGAAAGTGAGGTGCGAACATAATTTCATTCTCGTAGGTCCCGCCTCTAGCTGGGTGTGAACTCTAGTACTGAAAACTTCCAGTGTTTTCAAGAAAATTAATTCTCGCACCCTAGACAAAGGCAGGGTGCGAACTTCATTGGCATTCTCGCAGGCAAATACAAAGGCAGGGTGCGAACTTTCCTCACCCTACAGTGGAGTACAGTGCAAACTTCCCAGGCAAGTTCACAGGAAAATACACAAGCAGGGTGTGAACCCCCCTCACCCTATAGTGGAGAAGGGTGTGAACTTCCCAGTCAAGTTCAAAGGCTACACACAGGTAGGATGCGAACTTCCCTCAGGCTACTCTCAGGAGGGGTGCGAACCTCCCAGGGAAGAGGGATTGCAGGGGTTGAGTTTTGGTGGTTGGATAACATTCGAATTTGCAATATTTTCTTGGTGCGACAGCTGATTCAAGATCAAAATGTCTTTCAATGGCTTAAGGTTGGAGTATTCACTCAAGGGCATCTCTAACTACATTGCTTGGAAGGACAGGATGGAAGCAGTGCTCGAAGACAATGACTTGAAGGGTTACATTGACACAGATGTTCCTAAGCTGGATGCGACAGCCACTGCAAATCTTGATCCATGGCAAAAGAAAGTGGTGAAGGTGAGGAGGATTCTGTTGGAGGGAGTACGAGACCACATTGTCTCAAGTATCCATGGGAAAACCACACCATATGCAACGTGGAAGTTTTTGACGGATCTGTTCCAAAACAGTAGCGACCATAGGAAATTGGTGCTTAAAGATAAACTCAGGAAGATCAAGATGGAGAAAGGTGACACTATTACAAAATATCTCACGAAGTTTGTTCAATGTCGAGATGATCTTGGAAGTGTGGGAATAACAGTCGCTGCTGATGATTTGGTGAGCTTGATGCTCCTAGGGCTTCCTAAGAGTTGTCATAGTTATCAAGACTCTGTCAATGGAAGGGAAAAATTTCCGGATTGGGAACGACTGTGGTCGGATCTAGTGCAAGAGGAGTTTAGGTGGAACACCAGAGATGGATCTTCATCAAAGCGTGATGATGAAGAGGATTGTGCTTTGACTACCAAGGCAAGGAAAGGGAAAGGGAATAAATTCCAATCAAAATCTGAGTCTAAAGTCAAGAAGATGGATTTGTCCAAAGTGAAGTGTTTTCACTGTCATGAACGTGGGCATCTTGCTACTAACTGTCCGTAGAAGAAGAAGAAAAAGACAGTTG
>ML789100.1:171070-226686 GCA_009831015.1 Picea engelmannii | reverse complement strand
TGGGTATGGTCTTGAAAATAAATATAGAAAGTTTTTTTTTTAGGTCCCATTGTGTTGATAAAATCAAAAGTCAAACTACTACATCAAATTTTGCATGCAATTTATGGTATTGCTGTAACATGTTAATAATATTAAATAATTGGAGATTAAAGAATGCAACATAGGAATCTAGACTAGCATTCAGTTTCTTTAATTTAGTACACATATTACTCTTTACTTAGACTGGTTGATATTTTGCAATCTTGAGTAAACATGCACAATGACTATAGACTCTAGAGGACTTCACTTGATTGATATCATAGCGAGCCATGCCATGGAAATATTAACCATAGTCCCTTGATAAATAACTATTCACCTCAAGGCACTTGAAGTCATGCATGAATTTTCAGATTGGTGTGTATACAAACACTTGCAATAATAAGGATCTATGTTCTCTGAGATTGGATTTATTTTTTGTACAAATAAGAAAGTGTACTTATTGAAAGGTTATAAAACAAAAATACTCTTATCTTTCTATATCTTGAATTGGACAATCCAAAACCATTCCTCCCCCTCAAATATTTTGATTTAAATTGGGATTGTTGTTCCCTCTAGTCTCTGAACCAATCTTTATTTAACCGAGAGATTGCTGCAGAAATGTGACCACCAGGAATCCGTCCCCATTCTTCCTCTCAGATATTTTTCAACTTGAAACATTGGGGTTGTTGTCTCTAAACCGCTAATCGCTGAGATTGACGAAGGGCTGCCTAACCGTAATAATTTTTTGAACTTGTAGATGGTTGGAGTCCTGGGGCGATTTGCCTTATCTCACCCACTCTTCGTCACAGATTAAAACAACTTCCGATGGTTGTCGTTTTTATTACCTTCTTTCTTGAAACAATTTAGTGGAGTTTGATTGCTTTCTTGTTGAACGGATTGTTTGAAACAAAAACCTTCTTTATTGAAATGAATTGGAGTCCGATTTCTTACCTACTGAATGAATTGCTTGAATGAATACTTACTTTCTTGAAACGAATTCTCACTTAGCTATTGACATAAAATTACTCTGGATTACTCTGGAGAAGGACGCAGATGGAAGATTTATTTCCACACATGGAAAAGAGCAGGGGGAATGCACCTCTGAAGGAGAAAGGCTACTCTATCCATTGTAGCAGAGATGGGAATCATGAGGCCACTTGTTGGGCCTTAAATATAGATCTGCGTCCAAAGAGGGACAAGAATACTAGGAAGACACCTTCGAGGGAGACAACCATTCAGGAAGCACTGTAGGAAAATCTGCCACTAGGAGAAGACCAACTACCAGAGAAAGGACAACTTGGTAAAGAGGACACGTTCGACAAAATGGTTGAACAAATGGGGAAAATCCTTGAGTTAGTCGAGAGTGGCCATATTTTGTAAATCACATGTTTCGATTCAGCCCCTGTAGAAGGGTATTGTGTAAAAGTGATAATTGTTGATATCACTTCTTTTTTTTGGCACATGTTGATATTGTTAGGCCTTGTGAGGTAGTTTGGGTATGGGTTTCTTATTGCAAGTCCAATGGACATGAAACTTAATGTAATGAATTTTGGGGACCAAAATTCCTTTCAGTTGGGAGGCATGATCTGGATGGATCTAGGGAACATCACAAAAGTTTTAGAAGTGTCCCAGAATGCACAAAAGCAACCCAGGACGCTCATAATGGCTTCAACAGGCAGAAAA
This sequence comes from Picea engelmannii, assembly GCA_009831015.1. NCBI lineage: Eukaryota > Viridiplantae > Streptophyta > Pinopsida > Pinales > Pinaceae > Picea > Picea engelmannii. Next base: position 224,985 of record ML789100.1, on the reverse strand, counting down.
GGGAAAAAATTCAAAGTTTCCAAAACTCAATTAAAATGACATGATCACGAAGAGCGTGTCACAATATTTCCAACGACATAAATGACTCATCAAAAGGAGTTACAAATCAAAATTTATAAGTGTTCAAAGTTATGTTCAGCCCTGCCTAGTCAGCATCCGTACTGCTGATGTCAGCATTAGTATTGCTGACATCAGCATCAGTATGGATGATGTCAGAGTCCGTACAACCTACGTGGCAAGCACAGAGGGTGACACATGTCTTGATGATGTTAGCATCCCATGTGGCAACACCATAGGCTGCCACGTGTCACTCGGATTTGGGGTTTTTAGGATGCCACGTGGACCAGTGAAAAAGTGCCACGTGGCACCCCCAGGTGATGCCACGTGTCACGAGATGATGTGGATATGATGTTAGCGCTCATAGGTGGACAAATTAGAGGATTCCACGTGACCTGATGGGAATGCACCATGTGGCACCCTCGAAATGCACAAGGAGGCCCCGTGACTGAAAAACAAAAAAAAAAAATTAAATACCCCGCCAAATATGGCGGCGGTTCCGCCATTTTAGGTGCATATTCCTCCACCGCCAAATGTAACTGCTCACTAAAATTTATTCTAAAAATACCAAGGGATCTTCCAAACTTTCCGCCATTTTAGCATATTCCGCTAGTTTAGTGGTCACCCGCCAAATTTGGTAGGGCGCGCCAAAATGTTTTTAATTGTTTGCCAAAATGGGGAGGCCCGTGGGATTTGACCCTGGGACCTCCCCCAACCAACGCCATAATTTTATCCGCTCTAACCATTTGGCCAACCATCCTCATTATTGCATAATCTCCTGAAAATATTATAAAAGGAGGCTTCTGCCAGAGTTTGGAACACAAGAGAGCATGAGAGGAGACCAAGCGTGCCTGTACGAATCTGTACGGACTTGGGCGTGATTTTTGAGAATTGGCACTCAATTCTAGATTTTGGCATGGATTTTGAGACAGTCCAGTCATTTAATGCAGGAGCAGTGGAACAAAAACTTAGGCAGGGGTGTCTTGGGGGCCTGAAAGTGTCCGACTCAGACAAAGGTGTGGAGAGAATCATTTTTAGGTAAAACGATGCCATGAATGCACTGGTGGTCTTTTTTTTTTCTGATATGAGCAAAAATTATGTGGCTTAACTCCATAATGAGGTATACTTATGTATTCTATCCAATTCTTTTGTGGAGTTAATAAAAAGACCTATCCATTTGACAGCAGGACCCGGAGACGTAGTCCACCAGGGACGAACTCCGTTATCAAGTTCTTTGTGTTCATATTGCATGATTATGTCTCTTTCCTTTTGATCTTTTCCTTCTTTATGATGTACTTTAGTTTATGCTCATTTAATATAGTTCTTTAATAAGTCACCTGACGAAAAGATCTCGGATTAGTAGTGGTGTCACCCACACCAAAACATTTTAGGCCTATCAGTAAGACATACCAGGATATCAGGTTGGTAGGCGAGCTGCTTCTACTTTGAGGCTAGGATTATTGGACCAAATACTGAGTGATGGACATGTGGAGGGCCATATTACTAGCAAGGCTGTCTGGTTGATAAGGCCAGAGAGGCCGAATCAACAAGACACCCTACAACTATAGAAGAGCTTATGCAAGGGATGTAATTTGTATGCAATCTTAGCGCTAAACAACAAGGGAGAGGCATAATGATTAGAAAAACTTCTGGTAGTATGAGAGTGGATGATGTAATTCTAGAGGAGTTACCAGGTTGCCACTCGGAAGAGAATTTGAGTTTACCATCGACTTGAAACTTGGAACTGAACCGATAGCAAGAACACCTTATCAGATGTTGACCCCTGAGTTACAAGAGTTGAAAATGAAACTGAAGGAGTTGTTGGAACTAGGAATTATATGTCCAAGTGTGTCACCTTGGGAAGCGCCTGCTATTTTCATACGAAAGAAGGATGGGTTGTGTAGACTCTGTATTGATTATCGTCAATTGAACAAGGCAACGATCAAGAACTAGTATCCATTGCCAAGATTAGACGATTTGTTTAACCAAATGAATGGCACAACGTTGTTTTCAAATATTGACTTGAGATCAGGATACCACCCGTTACAGATCAAAGAGGAAGACATTTCTAAGACCGTATTCAAGATGAGTTTCAGACATTACGAGTTTACCGTTTTACCGTTTGGACTAACAAACGCCCCGAGGGTATGCATGAGCTTGATGAATGGGGTGTTCCACGAATACTTGGACAATTTTGTTCAAGTATTCATTGACGAATGAAGAACATGATGAGAATTTGCGCTTGGTACTACAGTGTTTATGAGAAAACAAATTATACGAGAAACTATCGAAATGCCCTTTTTATCAATCGATGATTCATTATTTAGGGCATGTTATCTCCAACGAAGGCATTGTTGTGGATCCAATGAAGGTAGAGGCTATTATGGAATGGTCTGCACCAATGAATGTACCAAAAGTATATAGCTTTATGGGTTTAGCAGGATATTTTCGATGGTTCGTCAAAGGTTTTTCAAGGATAACAAATCCGATCACGAAATTGTAGAAGAAAAACAATAAGTTTGTATGGAATGAGAAATGCACGAAAGAATTTCGAGGGCTCAAGGAGTTGTTGATGACACCATCAATACTAAAATTCCCCGACATGGATGATGAATTCTTGGTATGCACAGACACATCCAAGGATGACTTAGGTAGAGTTTTGATGCAAGTCGATCGAGTGATCGCTTACATCTCAAGGAAATTAAGAAAGCATGGAAAGAACTACACTACACATGATTTTGAGTTATTGTCCATTGTGTATGCCCCGAGAGTGTGGAGACACTACCTAATTGGATGGAAATATGAACTAAAAACATACCACTTTGGTTTGCAACACATTTTTATGCATAGTGACTTGAACGCTCGACAAAGGCATTGGTTAGAATTGCTTAGCGAATACGATTTTGATATTACTTACATAAAAGGAGCAATGAACAGAGTGGCAGATGCATTGAGTTGGACACCACACATATTTTTGGTGATACCTCTTCAGACGAATCTTCGAGAAAATATTCTAACTATACAAGGTGACGATGACTGGTATACAGAGGTTAAGAAAAATATCAGACGAAACACCATGTTGGTACCTAGGTTTGAAGGATATACATTAGACAATGATGGATTGATGAGGCAAAATAACTAGATTTACGTACCGCCTAACAAAAATTTGAGAAGTTTGATCTTAAGCGAAGCTCATAGAGCAATGTACATGGCTCATCCAGGAGTCACGAAGATGAGGGCATACCTCAAGCCCTTATTCTTCTAGAAAGGAATGAAGGCAGACATAGTTAGCTATGTGGCGAGGTTTCTAGAATGCCAGCAAGTGAAGGCTGAACATAGACATCCGACAGGGTTAATACAGCCACACGCTATTCCATAATCGAATTGGGAGGTCATTTCGATGGAATTTATTGTGGGATTTCCACTGACGACAAGGAGGCACGACTCGATTTTCGTGGTAGTTGATACTTTGACGAAGAGTGTAAATTTTATTCCTATGCATACGATGTATCAGGTGCTAGACATAGCTAGAGTTTTTATCAATGAGATTGTGAGATTGCATGGCGTGCCTAAAAGGATCATATTCGATTGAGGATCGGTGTTTACATGATGATTTTGGACTAGTTTCCAAGTGGCCTTGGGGACCTAACTTAAATTAGGTACAACGTATCACTCAAAGACAGACAAGAAGATAGAAAGAACAAACCAAATATTAGAAGATATGTTGCATATGTACGTGATGGATCAACATAAGCATTGGGAAGAGTTCTTGCCATTGGTAGATTTTGCATACTACCAAAACTATTAAGGTACCGTTAATATGACACTATTGAGTTTCTCTACAGGCGACTATGTTAGACGCCTTTGAGCTGGGATCGACTTGAGGATAGGGTCCTGGTGGGACCAAAAATGATCAAAGAAATGGAAGAACAATTGCAAACGATAAGACAAAGGATTAAAGAAGTGCAAGATCGACATAATAGTTATATTGATGCGCATCATGTTGACTACAACTATGAAGTTGGAGACCAGGTTTTCTTGTGGGTGAAAACACACAAGAGTTCGATTAAGTTCGGAAGGGGTGCTAAAATATTTCCTAGATTTGTGGGGCCTTTCAAATTTTTGAAAGGAAGGGACCCTTGGCCTATCGACTGGTCGTGCTTACTTCTTTGAGGCATATGCATGATGTTTTTCATGTATCTGTTTTGAGACATTATGTTAGTAATCCTACACATTTGATTGACATGAGTTCTTTGCAGTTGTTGGATGAGGGTGCACTCACGACAGAGCCAATACACATTCTAGACCATCACATTCGACAACTACGACATCAAAGAGTCGATCAGGTCAAGGTCCAGTGGGACAATTATAGTCCACACTCGGCTACCTGGGAGGACGCATATGATATGTGCCAATAATTTCCATATTTATTTGATAGTTAGACATACATATCTTGTTAGATGCTTTATTTACTACATTTATGTACTGTACAACTTCGGGATGGAGTTTAAAACAAGAGGGGGTGTATGTAACATCCTTCTCTTATGAGCACATGATATTGAGTTATTATTTGAGGACACTTATGTGCAAGTGATCTAGTTATAGTATATGGTTATCTGTTTCATTTATGGATTCTTATGATGATGTTGATGGATTATGATTTATGTTGTTTGATATCTATGTATTTACATATGCTATTGATGAGTTTCCCCTGAGTGTTAAGGACACTTGATAGATTGAGGATGTCGATGGCATCAATGGACCTCCTTGGACTCTAGAATGAGTTAGTGATTGGATTGTATTGGTTTGAGTATTTCATTTATGCATATGACATGACATATGATTGATTATATTATGATGTTGTTTATGGATCATTGACAGTGTTTTGTTGATGGATGCAGGCTGACGATTGCTTTCTAATATGATTCACATAAGGAGTAAAGGGGACATGCACATGAACTAGATATTGAGGGAGAGGTGTGGTAGCATCCCTAACACAACCTACTAGCACTCCCGCTGTGGCTCGAATTGTAGGTTAATGATTACTTAGTTCGCGAGATCCACGATGTTGTGAGGGAAGACTGAGACAGTCGCTCACGGAGGTTCTAAAGGGCACGCAATAAGGCAGGGTCCTTATTCTTTAGAAGCCCTTAGTATCTCACAAGATCTCCTGAATGGAGTATTGACTCCAAGGGTTGGACAACTACCAAAACCAGTCAAAGGTGAGTGGCACCCTTGGAGCACAGAGTGCGTCTTGAAGGGCACGTCGTGTAATTAAAATTTGAGTCAAAGGCGACTGGAACCCTTGGAGCACTGAGTGCATCTTGAAGGACACGTCGCGTAATTAAAATTTGAATCAAAGGTGAGTGGCACCCTTGGAGCATGAAGTATGTCTTGAAGGGCACGTTGCGTAATAAATTTGAGCCAATAAACCTAGGTGGCCTAGAAAACCTATAGCAAATTTTTACATCTTGTAAATTCTTTAAACATTGCCATATTTGATTATTTAATTAAAGATTGGAATTATTAATTTTCACCCCAAATGAAAGTCTAAGACTATTTGAATTTAAGCCTAGGTCTAAAGCTTGGTGAGATTACTATGGATTTAAGGCCTTGATGGGTTTAAGATGGATTTGATATGAGTGAAATATAAAGCATTAAGATATTAACCTCTTAATTTGTTTTTGATTTTTGATATTGTTTGTAAATTTGTAAATAATTGCAAATGAGTTGTTTATATCATATCAAATATGATATATTAGAAAATATATAACTTATTTATTTAACATTGACATAACAAAAATAAACTCAATATAATGTTTTTAAAAAAATTCAATGTTTAACATTAACATAAAAAAAATTCAATAAACTCAATATAATGTTTTAAAAAAATTCAATGTTTAACATTAACCTAACAAAAATAGACTCAATATAATGTTTTTAAAAAATTCAATAAATTTTTCATATAAGAAAATATATAATTTAATTTATTTGTTTAAAATTAACATAACATAAATAAATTCAATATAATATTTTTAAAAATTTTAATTTTTTTTTATATCATATAAAACAGTAATATATTTAAAAAAATAACAAACATATTCACATAATATAAAATAGTAATATATTTAAAAAATAATAAATATATATTTAAATTTTTTTATTTTTCAAAATTAAGGAAATTTATTCAAAATAAAACTAATAATTTATTATTCTTTAAATTTTTAAATTTTACAATCATAAACAAAATATTGATCTTTTTGGTATTGTTTAATTTTTTTAACATAATTTACAACCACAAATAAAAGTGGTTGATATTTCATTTTTCTCCTTTCAAAATTAAATTTATATCAAAAAAATATTTTTTACTTTTATTTTAATAAAGAAATTTCACATTCAATGAATGTCATGAAGTAATAATTGCTAAACACTTGATGATGGTGATTAACTTCCACTAAGACCTAATTAGTCTATTAAACTTTAAGAGAGTAAGTAACTAACAACAACCACTTTTATGTAAAAAGTGGTTGATATACGCACATTGACACCATTTTCCACCTTTTTAAATTAATGACGCTGATCAACCTATATCAACCACTTTTTACATAAAAGTGATTATTGCTAGTTGACGAACAACATGCTTGAAATAACATTAATACATTAATGTATTAAATAAATTAAATATATTAAATTCATTAATATATTAAATATATTAATGTATTAAATACATTAATATATTAAATTCACTAATGTATTTAATACAATAATGTATTAAATACATTAATACATTAAATCATTATTAATACATTAATGTATTAATACATTAATATATTAAATACATTAATCTATTAAATATATTATTGTATTAAATATTTTATAGATAAAAACATAAATATTGATATTAAAACATTAATATTACAGAATGAATACAATAAAAAAGTATCAATACATTATTAAAATATTAAAATATTAATAATATATTATAATAATGTATAAATTAAAGTAATTAATTTACATTATGGTATAATGTAATTTACTAATTGATCCATACATTAATAATGTAATGTATTAATTAATTAATATATTAATACATTATTAAATAATACATTGATAGAGTATTAATTTAACCTTATAAAATAATTATAGAGTATTAATTTAACATTTGTAATATATCAATCAATGAGACAATATATACTTTAATGTATTAATACATTATTAATAATTTAATATATTACATTATTAATATATCAATGCATCATTACATTATTAATGTATCAAAAATATTATATTACATTTTTAATTTATCAATCAATGACACAATATATACTTTAATTAATTAATATATTAATACATTATTAAATAATACATTGATAGGGTATTAATTTAACCTTATAAAATAATACATTAAATACATGAATATATACATAAAAAAATATTAATATATTAAGTACATTAATGCATTAATAAAGTATGAATACACAAATAGAATTATACATTAATAATACATTATTAAAGTAGTAATACATTGAACTTGATGTGTTTAGTAATACATTATTACATTACTCTAATGTATATTAATGTAACATATTAAACTATTAATACATTAATAACCTATTAATACATTGATAAATAAATTATTAAAGTAAATAAATACATAAATAAAATAATATATTAATAAGAAATTAATAAAGTAATAATATATTAAACATAATGTATTTAGTAATACGTTATTATATTAATTTAATTTAATTTATATATTACATTAATATATCAATGTATCATTACATTATTAATGTATCAATAATGTTATATTACATTTTTAATTTATCAAATATTAATACAAATACAAAATAAAAGAATATTTTAGTAAAGTAGCAATACATTGAAGTTAATGACTTTAGTAATATGTTATTAAATTATTAAAATATTAATAAATAAATCCATTGCTAAAGTAGTAATATATAGAGATTAAATTTTACGAATAAAAAGTGGATGTTGTTGATTAATAATTAATTGACAAGCATTAATTACTAAATATTATTATATAAATTATCATTATAAACTTTGTAAATATAATATAATTAATAATATCTATATAGTTAATTTTGAAATTCATAATTAATTAATAATATGTATAAAGTTAATAAATTAATAATTATTAAATATATGTAATGTATGTATAAAATGTTCGTCACCATGCGACGCTAGAAAATATTTGACACAATGGGATGGTAGGAATGTTCATGACAATGTGACGTTCAAAAATGTTTGCCAGAATAGGACGATAGGAATGTTCATCACAATGCGATGTTGAGAAATGTTCGTGACAATGCGAAGTTGGGAAATGTTCATCACAATGCGACATTGGGAAATATTCATCACATTGGGACGATACGAATGTTCATCGCAATGCGATGTTAGGAAATGTTTGTCACAATGCGACATTGAGAAAAGTTCAAAACAATGCGACGTTAAGATGATGTGTGACAAAATCATAAAGTGATGCATTGTTAGCATTCATTATGAGCGTCAAAATGTAAGGAAATGTTTGTCACAATACGACATTGGGAAATGTTCGTCACAATGTGACGTGGGGAAATGTTTGTCACATTGGGACGGTACGAATGTTCATCACAATGTGATGTTGGGAAAATTTCGTCAGAATGCGACGTTGGGAAGTATTCTTCACAATGTGATGTTGGGAAATGTTCGTCACAATGGGACGGTAAAAATGTTGGGAAATTTCACAATGAAATGTTGGGAAATTTTTGTCACAATGCGAAGTTGGGAAATGTTCGTCACAATGGGATGGTAGGAATTTTCGTCACAATGCTACATCAAAAGTGCTGTCAGAAATTGAAGCCAGGAATGTTGTTTATGGGTGTCTCACGTTGGAAAATGATCGTGACAATGTGACAAAGAAAAAAGTTAGTAACATAGTGGAATTTCAAGATGCTCATCACATTGTGATGGTTGTGGGAGGATGTTTGTCACAATATGACTTAGGGATTTTTTTTCATAGAGTGACGAAATGAATGTTTGTCACAAAACAACGTTGGACAATGTTCACCAGAATGTCACAAAGCAAAAGTTAGTAACATGTTGAGGTTTTGGCATGCCTGATTGCAATGTTGGTGGAAGGATGCTAGGCTTATGAACATTGGAGCATGACATCAAGGGTTATATAAATTTGAGTTTTTTTATTATGAGTTATACAAATTTATGTTTTTTTGGTGAGGTTTAAGTTGCATCATGAAGAAGTTTAAACTATGGGAAAGATAAATGTTATAAAACATTGTCATATATTATGAGCAAAAAAAAAAAAAAGGATGAGTTAAATAAAATTTCACATTACTTTGAGAATTACATAAGCAATCTTATTGTTGAATTGAATGAAAAGTAAAAAGAAAAAAGTTTATGTTAAGAAATAACTAAAGTATGAAAATTAGCAACAATAATATTTTAATGAACAATATAAAAAAAAAACAATACATAGAATATAGAAGGAAATGGATAAAATCTATAATTTTAAATATAGAAGGAAATGGATAAAAAAAAAAAATCAATTATCTGAAAAACATGATGAAAATAAAGTGAATCAATGATTAAACCTTATCTATTGTTTTGAAAAGAAAATGAATCAATCATTAAACCATATTTAATAGATTTTAGTGACTATAGTTAAAATTGTAACATCATATTTGGATAATATAGTTGAAATTGTAACATTCTATTTGGATAATATAAATCTTCTACATGCATATTGTTTTAAAAGGCATATTCTTACTTATACAATATTTATTAGGGAGTTACTACAAAATGCATATTATTTAAATATGCCAATAATCATTATTAACCATAATTTAATTAAAATAATATTTTTATTTATAGAATATTTTTTTATTTATTATAATATTTTTTTTTTCTTTATTAATAATGCAAAACACATGGAACAAAGTAATGAGTTTTTTAAAATTTATAACCAAATTTTATAGAGCACGTGTTTATACTTAACTATTTAAAAATAAAAGTAACACTTATAAAATTTGAATATATTCACTTGTGAACAAAGTAATACTTACAAAAATTGAATTCACTTGTGAGCAAAGTGATGAGTTTTTTTTAAGTTCATAAGAAAACTTTATGGAGCACATGTTTATACCGAACTATTTAAAAAAAAAAAATTAGCACTTACAAAATTTGAATCTATTCAATTCATTAAATTATATATATAGATATAAATGAAAAATATGCAACTTTAAAAATTTAATATTAACATGTTGATATCCACACATCAAAATCCAAATAATAAAAACATTATTTAAATAAAAAAACATTGAAAATCACAACTTGCAACAACCATAAATACTTTGTTATTTACTATTTGAACTGGCTCTCTTTTTCCTTGAAAATTTAAAATACTTGGGGATAAAAATAATTTACTATTTCGACTGGCTTTTTTTTTCGGATTTATTTAAAATACTTGGGGATAAATAATAAATACTTTGAGGATAAAAATAATTTACTATTTCAACTAGCTCTTTTTTTTCCGATTTATTTAAACAACAACAATGGCTCTCTTTTTCCTTTTCTGTCAATTCAATCCAATCAGACCATTAATATTTAATGGCTCTCTTTTTCCTTTTCTGTCAATTCAATCCAATCAGACCATTAATATTTGAATTCAATCCCATCATTAATAGAGACTTTTCTATTAGCATTGACAGAGTATTGTATATTATGACGCAATCGGATTCGGACATACAATTAATTCCAGAGGGTTGGAATTTGAAATCCAATCTAGCCATGAACATAAAACCAATTTACCAAACATATTGAGCATTTCAACGAAGATTGATGAAGTTGTGACCGTATTTAACAACTAAATTGACCATTTTGAAATAAAAGACATTAAAGTTTTAATCATGGTACAAGTCTAAACATTAAGACTATTTTATCTTTTCGAAAGGAACTTCAATTTTCAAACTGTAAATCCGACTGACATATCAAATCAATGATGTACTTAGTGAATGGAGCACGAATGGATTAAAGAAATATATAGTAATAAAATATCATGGGTTATGAGGAAATAACAAGATACAAAATTGGACAGAGAAATTGAAAAGGGAGTAGTAATAGTACAATCGCTAGTCTTTCTTCTTGCTACAAACGCCATTCATCATCTGTAAATGGTTGCAGGGATACGCTATCGACCAGTATTTCGACATCTATATTGTTACTCTGCCATTAGCAGCGTAATGGGTTCAGTCGTTCTAATTTTTGCAGAAGAATTGTAATCCAAACGAGAGGCATTAATTTCATTGACAGGCAATTGAAATAACCTCGAAGTATAGCCAATAGTGAAAGGGAGACCAGTCAGGAACGAATACGACTTTGAGAAAATACCAACACCCACTTGTAGCATGAACATTTCCAGCACATGTGAAGCTCACATTGCCCATCCCCACAGTTGCTGTAACTAAAGCAGAGCTCCCCAATCTGATCTGCACCCACGCTGTACACATTGAACCCGAAACATATCAAAATCAATAATGTAAAGGTATATGAATAATATCTATCTTGCATAGCAGTATCTGGTAAACAATTTATTACCTGACAGAGCATACTTGACATCTTGCCTTAAATTTTCCAAAGTTTGAGCGGGCGAATGAAATATTTCTTGCCGATTTGATGCCACAAGATATTTGTTGCCATTATCCTGACTCTCTATTTGCCGTGCTACGCTCACGCTCTAGAAGGCGGTCCAACCATTGGTTCCATTATGAAAACCTGGATTTCGAATAAGCCCTCCATCGTAAAGAGGCGCTACAGGATAGGGTTCACACTGCAAAATGAAATAAATTTAGACAAAAAGGCCCCGAATCTGCAGGTTGACATAAAAGCATTGAGGATACTGAGTAGAAGAATATCGATACTTGTGTATATGCAGAAGCGTCATAATAAGGTGCCTCTGTAATTTCAGCAGCAACATACCAAACGTTAAACTTGCAAAATGGAAAAGCGAAAATAAACCCAAATACTCAACGACCAAGATGGAAAAGTGAAAATAAACCTTATTTCCTGGAAATTATAGCATGGAAAATTGTATTCGCTTTTGCTTTCGAAGGGTTCATGTTTATCATAGGGTTCACGTGCATGCAGATTAGAAAATCGTATTCATTTTTTTGTTCGCAGGGTTCGTGCTCATCACAGGGTTTGCGTGCATGCAACTGTCTCTAAATTTAAAAAACTTTAAAATGACAAACAACTCATAGAATGTGTCACGGTTCAGATCGTGCAGGTCGTGGCATGAGTGGCATGAGAGGGCGGTTGAAGGTCGTGGAATTAGAGGGCAGTAATGCGTGCAGATTCACAGAATGAGTGGAGGGCAGTAATGTGTGCAGGCTCACAGAATGCGTGGCTCACAGAATGAGTGGCGGTTCAGGTCTTGTGACGGTTCACTAACACATTATGAAGCGGCCTGCCTCAGGTATATGAGAGACCTGTCTTCAATAAGTTTAAATGTGGCTTATAATCAATGCTTATCTCATATAAATAAAATAAATAATTTAAATTACAAAACGTGGTAATCATATATTGTTATAATAATTTTTTAATCATATTTAGTAAAAGTGAAAAAGTAAACATGATAAGTACGATTTTATAAATGTAAGGGAGTTAATTCTTGTCATCTTATTCATTGATTTGGATGTAAGACGAAGAATATACCAACATCTTTACTTTCTGACCATCAGATTAAATTCTGTAATTAAAAGAATGATTAATCCAATAATTCCAATAAGGGGAACGTCTATCGACATAATTACTTACATATTACACATAACACCAAAATCTATTTAATTTAGTTAATTGCATACTTAATTCCATCATATTAAATTATACACTTATTTGAAGTTAAAAAGCATATCAGTAACTTTGAATTTAGTTTAAAATATTATAAATGCAATATCCATAAATGAAAAAAATATTAAAACAAAAAAACTAAAGAAAAGAAAACAAAATTAAAGAAAAAAACTGAAAGGAGGAAAAAACAGTCATAACCTAATTTTGAGTTGAGACTAAAAAATATTCCAAATTCATTAAATCTTGGCCACCCTGTAATTGATTTCACCACACAATATCTTATGTTTGATGCAAGCTTAAAGTTTCAAGTTGCCTTTGCAAACCTCCTCCTTGACCTATTTGGGAAAGCACATACTTATATACAATTTCTGTGCAGGAAAGATAAATATAACAATATGTTGAATGGAGTAATTTTTTCCATTTGTTTGACCAAGTAAATGGTTGATAGGCATCTTGCATTTTAAATACATTTAGATAAGTTAGATGAATTTGAATTTATTAGGTAGATAATGAATGGAGTGTTCTAGAGAAATATCTAATCTCATGTATTTTTAATTTAGTTTTTTATATAAATGTAGAGAAGAGCTGAACAACTCTATTATTGTTGTGTGTATCCTTGCCTCTACTTGAACTTGAACTCTCTATATATATTTATTTGAAGAATCTCTCTTTAATCTTAACTCCTTGTCCTGAAGATGGATCCTGATATGGATAGGAAAGGTCGACAATTCATCAACAAAACTATGGTTTTTCCAAATATAACTGAAAAATCTCATTGAACAAAATAGATGTTTTCATATCGTGATTGATAAATCTGAATGTTCATAAAACTTATATGTTATGTCAAGAGCTTGAAAAAAACAAATAATACAGGTTTTTGATGATTTCGTCCAAAAAGCTTTCATAGTGGTTACTGAAAAAAAACTTTAGCAATCATGGCTGTATGCATTTACAAGTCTCCTAGTAGTCTGTGTCTTTTCATGGTTTCCTTCAATTTTGTAATGAGAGAGGCTTTATTAGCTCTGCTTCTTCATATTAATGAAAATCAATAGGAATTATAGCAAAACTGCTCTAAATATTCCCATCATCCTCATCAAAATAATTAAATAAATGTAGATTTTACTTCATGAAAAAAATGACCGTGGGGAATGACAGGTTTATAAACCTTCTAACATCTATCTACAGTACACATTTCAACGAAGGCACGCATGCACATATCTGCTGTATAAACTTCAATGAAGGTGCGTATAGATAGATCATAATCCAAGAAGATCCGGAGTTTTAGTCTTTTTATATATTAAAAACTCTGTTTGAAAAAAATTAAATATAAAAGTGTATTATATTTAAAAAATTAAAATTACATAATTAATATATTATAATTTTTCAAACTTAAAAAATAATTTTTAATTATTATTATTTTAAATTTCTTATCATTCTTTAAAAAGATAAATTAAAAGATTAAAAATTAAAAAAATAAATGAAAAAATAAATATAAAATATAACATATATATTATTATATAATAATAATATATTATTATTATTATATGTTATATATAATATAACATACATGTTATATAAGATTAAAAACATATAATATATAACATACATGTTAAAAATTAAGTGAGAAACATATATATCATATAACATACATGTTATATAAAATTAAAAATTAAAAAAGGTAAGTTAGAAGGTAAAAAATCAAAATTTATAAATGAAACTAATTTCTTATTTAAATTTAAGGTATCATTTTTATGAACTTTTGTATTTCACTTAGAGAGATTTCAAGTACAATTATCTTCTTTGAGGAGAAAAGCCTAGTCCATATCTATTAAATTTATCAACGACATTTATTGATCGTTTTTTTATAATAAAAAATGTATTTATCAACATATATATTGTAATTAAAAAAAAAATCCTAAAAACATATACCAAAGAAAAAACGTATGCCAAGCAATATCCATTAAATTATCTATTAAATTTATCAATGATATTTATTGATTACTTTTTTTTACAATAAAAAAATGTATTTATCAACATGTAAGTTGTAATTAAAAAAAAATCCCTAAAAAACATATACCCAAGAAAAAACATATGCCAAGCAATATCCATTAAATTGTTTGAAGTCAATATATTTCATTGTTGGATTGTATGAGTTACAAAATGGTCTTTTTCCTTATCACTTAGAATAGAATTTGGTATTTCTAGCCTGAAATTTGGGGAGACTCATTTTCCATTTATGGAATTGCAGATTTCAAATGTTAACATTGCATAATCCCATTGCAATCATGAGGTATTTAAAGGTGTTGAATCCATTTTTACACCTAAAAACAATAATTTTACTAATACAAATTACAATTTTAATAAGGATTGCTTGATATTCAATGATGAAAAATTAGTAAAAGTGTAAATCTTGAAATATTTAGCCTTCTTCTTTCTTAAAGTCCAAAGTTTATAGAAATCTAATATGAATAGTATAATCAATAAATTGTAATAATAAATAATTATCCATTAAAATTTTCTTGGTGATAATGTTCCTTAAATTACTATAATCTCCATCTTGAATGATTTAATCTCTTCATTGATAATTGAGTGAAAACCCACACATATTCTTATTATATATACATCACAACTCTAAGTTTATTCAAACTCTTAACCCATTTAACTTGTAGATATGAATTGTGAACACATTAAAATATATAATTCATTGTTTTTGTTTACACACATAAAGTGCTATAGTTGAGTAAATCGAACTCCAATTATTGATAATTATAGGTATCCAATTATTGATAATTATAGGTATTGCTCTCTAATATCTATATTTCTGAAACCAATTATTGATAATTACAAGTATTGCTCTCTAATATCTATATTTTTGAAACTCTTTACAAAATGACATATGGAAAAATTCTGCTTGAGTAGCACTACTTATTTAATTTTACTTTGATGATTGGGATTGGTTAACTTGAAATGACCTCATGGATCAAGAAAAAAATGGGATCAAGAAAAATATGCGTGAATTGGTTGAGATCATGATGTCAGTTACTTGGATTGCGAGATTCTATATTATTCAATTGTTTGTACTTAAGTTGAATTGTGTTCTTCTAATGAATGGAGTGGAGAGGTAAAACTATTATTGTTGATTTTGTAAGAGGATTATATATAAAGTGGAACACAAGAAATTAATGAGAAATAATTAGCACAGCCACATAATTGTGGTTGATCAACGCCAAAAGGCTGATAAGATGAAAAGAATCCTTAAAAGAATATATTAAATTTTATTATTAATTAATGAATAAATGGTTGAGCTTCATTTATTTGGTGTTAATATGTTAATTTATGTTAATCACTTACGTGGCAATCAGTTATCTATCAAAGTAATTTTTAAATATGATTAGGTAAATGTAAAAAAGTAAACACATAAACGGATGTCTTTATAATAGCTAGGAAGTTAATGATTGAAATCACAACCATTTATTTTGTGTGACTACTAAGAATATTCCAGCCATATTTAATCATGTCCATAGAAAACTTATTAAGCACTAAACCCCTATTAAATCTGCCCATCGTCAATAGGTGTACGTCTTTCGGAGTAATAAAATAACAAACGCATTCATAAGATACAAAAGATTTACTTGTTTTAACAAGGAAAGGTATTAATATTTTATTATTCAACAGGATTCAAAGTTACAATTCTCTCCATTACACTAATAACCATTAAATATTTACTATAAGTAAATTGTATTTTTACCATAGCTTATTTTAATTGTTGTCATAATTTTAATAATATCCACTTTGACAACAATTTATCTAATACCTTGCCTAAGCTCATTCATCACCTCTTTTTCAAGAAAAGAGAAACCAAACACCACAACAACTTATTTAACAATACAAGTTTCCTAAATATGTCTGTGCAATTTTTATGAGTATGGACTTTCTCAAGACTACTCCACCTCCATCAATAAGCAGTCTTACAAAATGATATTTAACCACAATATGCTTAGTCTTACTATGATAAGTTGGATTGTTGGCCAAATGAATAACACTTTGATAGTCAGAAAACACATTTACCTTGTCTTGTTCTTTTCCAAACTCAACCAATAGACCCTTCAACCAAAATTCCTCCTTTCATGCATGTGAGACAACTGTATATTATGCCTCAGTAGTGGATAAAGAAACCACATTTTGAAGCTTTGACATCCAACAAATAGGTCCTCTTGCTAGAGTAAATAGATAGTGTGGGGTAGATCTCCTTTTTTCCAAATCAACTACAAAATATGATTCAACATAATCACAGAAAAAATCACTACAACCATTATAGGTGATACAATAAGCACTTGTGCCTCGAAGATACCGAAGCAACCATTTCATTGTTGCCTAATGTTCTTTACCTGGATTTTCCATGTATCTACTGACAACACCAACTACATGTGAAATGTCAGGTCTTGTACATACCATCACATACATTAAACTTCCTACTGCACTAGCATATGGTACACGAGACATATACTAATTTTCTTATTTATTACTAAGACATAAACCTAAAAAATATTAAAATGGGAAGCTAAAGGAATATTTACTGGTTTCAGATTATTCATACTGAATCTCAGAAGTATCTTCTACACATACTTCTATTGTGAAATCCAAATTTTACCATTTTTTTCTGTCTCTATGTATTTCAATGCCCAAGATTTGTTTTGCTGCTCCTAGATCCTTCATATCAAAAGTCCTAGAGATATGAGCCTTTAACCTATTGATCCCAACTATGATTTTGGTTGCAATAATCATATCGTCAACATATAACACCAATATAATGAATATTCCATTTTCTAAACTTTTAAAGTAAACACAATGGTCATACTCAACCATGAAAGAATCAAACTTCTTGTACCATTGCCTAGGAGATTGCTTCAAGCCATACAATGTCTTCTTGAGCTTGCATACACAACTTCTTTTGTGATCCTGAACACAATCTTCTAGTTGTTCCATATATATATATCCTCATCCAAATCTCCATGTAAAAATGTTGTTTTAACATCCAACTACTCTAACTCTATATCGAGTAAAGAAACTATGATAACACAACATGAATATAAACAAGCTTAACAACTAGCGAAAATATTTCATGGAAATATATACCCTCCATCTGAGAATACCCCTTTGCTACCATTTGAGCTTTATGTCTTTCAAATTTACCATCATCACCTTTCTTCAATTTGTACACTTACTAACACCCAACAAAATTTCTATCTTTTGGAAGTTCTACTAGGTCCCATGTTTGATTCTTCTTCAAAGAATCCATTTCTTCTTCTATTTCCATCATCCATTTAGCATTATCGATATTATCTATTGATTCATGATAACAAGAATGTTGCTCATTATTAGTAATCAAATAAATGGATGAAATAAAATCGGTATACGTATTAGGAGGATTTATGTCCCATGTAGATCTCATCAGTTTTGGTTGTGGAATTTCCACATTTTCCTGAATATCTTCAAAAACAACAACTTCTTTATCATCAAAATATTCCTCCTACTTCCTTGTTTTTGTAGATGGTTGAGTCTCCAAGTGAATTTGTTTATTTAGTGGTACTTGTTCCAATTTTAATTCAACTTATACAATGTATGATTTAATGGGGGGAGATTCATCAAATATTGCATCTTTTCTAATGATTATTTTGTGGGAAATAGGATCCCACAATACATATCCCTTAACTACATCATCATAACCAACACATACATACTTCTTTTATATGGGATCTAACTTAGAAAATTGCTTTTTAGGAGTAAGAGCATAAGCTTCACAATTTTTTTTTTTTTAAATTTGAGTTACAATCACAAGGACGACCTATCCACACCTCTTCAAGAATGTTGCAATCTATTGAAATTCATGGCGACCGATTTACCAAATAATAAGAAATAGAGATTGCTTCTACCCATAACTCTTGTTGCAAATTGGCATTGTTGAGCACGCTCCTTGCTCTTTCTAGAATAGTCCTATTCATGTGTTCTACCACAACATTTTGTTGGGGAGTATATATTGTGGTTTTGTGCATTTTGATCCTATCTTTGGAATATTTTTCAAATTATAAAGAAGTGAAATTGCCTCCATGATCAATTCTTAAATAGTTGATTGTCGAACCATTTCTCTTTTCAACTAAAACTCTAAATTGTTTAAATACATTAAACACGTCAACTTTTCCTTGTAGGACATAGACCCACACCTTTATAGAGAAATCATCTATAAATATTACAAAGTATGACAATCCTCCAAAAGAAACTGTAGGTGATGGCCCCCAAACATATTAATGGATATCGTCTAAAATACCTTTACTTATATGACCGCCTGCTTTAAACTTCTGTCTACAATGTTTTCCAAAGATAAAATATTTGCAAACATTCAAATTAAAAAAATTTAAATTTGGAAGTAAGTTGCATTTTATGAGTACTTGTAGCCCTTTCCGCTCATATGACCCATTTGTTGATGCCATAAGTGAGTAGATTCATTTTCCTCCTCACATACCACCACTACTTCATTTATTTGAGTACTTTTGTCTAACTTGTAAAGGTTTCTAGTCTTTGTAGCCTTCATAACCACCAAAATCTCCTTGGACACCTTTAGTGCTCCACCTCAAAAATCCAAAACTCCCAAAGAAATTAAATTCTTTTTGATTTTGTAACATCCCTCTTTTCAAATCCTAAACTAGCGATGCATATTGTAAATGTGATGTATGGCCAAGAGCCAAAGCAATGTAATATGCAAATGATGTAAATCGAATATATGGAATAAAATGTATCAACAATTGTAGATGGACACTAATGGAGATTTGCGGGCTAAGTATCCACAAAAGAGGGAAGGGGTCCAAGGGGGAGAGTCTCTCCATGTTTATTAAACCCAAACCATTTCTTTTCTAAATTATCCTTACCATGAGCCTTCCATTAGTTGTTGAGTGTTCTAGAGCTCAATCATTGAATTCATGTAAGAGCGTGGGTGTGCTAAGGCACATCCCATATTTATTGAGAGAATGGGGATTGAGTAAAATCATCTTGGGGAAGAGTGCGAGTCAAGTAAGCAAGAGAAAAAGGGAATTTTTTTATGGGTAGGAGACCCAAATTACAAATTCACGTTTTTGCATAGAGAATTGTTTTTACATGGAGTTTTCTGGTCAACAAAAGAGTTATGAGTGCTGAAGCTTGAAGGAAACTATTGTGGACATGTTTGGCAAGTGTTTGGATATGTAATCTCATGGATAAAGAGGTTGTGGGCATGTGATTACAAATTTGTATGAAATTCATCCAGAGAATAACGTGTTTTGTTGTTGGGTGAATTCGTGTTACTGCTATAGAATTCCTGAGGTACCAACAAAGAGATTTCTTGTCCAACCTGTGATGGAATTCCTAGTGGGGAGTGGAAAGGCCTGAGGGAATCTGAGCAGTGAAGGGGGATTCCATCCCTTTGATTGTACAGGTGGTGGGGAAGAGAGCCGGTGGACCAAAATTATCTATGGGAATCGACTGTTGAGAGGGGGAGATTAGCCATCCTTAGGGACTTTTGTCTCTTATGGATTCATAGCCCCATATTTGGGGTGAATTTTTGTTGAGAACTAGAAAAAAAAACGTTTATGGTTAGGAAGAACATCCGTCCTCTACATTGGGTTGCATATTTTCATAAGATAAGTGTTCTTAATTGTCATGTTTATACATGTTAAATGTTGATATAGTTTCTATGCATTTTACTCTAAGATATTTTGGTTATTGTTGCTTACTATGAGAAGAATGATGTATTCAATTCTCGTTCTATGTGGTTGAATATCAATGTATATTATTTGGTTGTTTCTCTGCACAATTAAGAAATTGAATTTACGTTTTTAATTAGCATGAATGAGTACATGATATTGAATGCCATGATGTGCATTATTTCCACATTTAGATTTGGTATCCCAAATTTTATTGGGTCCTTTTAGCAACGATGTGACACAGTTGGGGGTTGGGTACGTTACATAGTGGTATCAGAGAAATAATGGACTCATATGGTCCAAGAACCAATGTGAATTTGAGAAAATTTGATGTCACAGATTTTGATTTGTGATGATTTTTGGGAAAAACAGTAATAACCATAGCAAAATCCCCAAATTCGTGAGAAAAAATGAGATTTAATTTTCTTAGAAATGTCTGATATGTTTAATGGTGTCAATTAACCAGATTACAGAGTTAGATTCAACTTGAAAGTTCTAAATTCACATTTTAATGGAGGTCTACGAAGCTGGGAGAGTTCAATGAATTGACAACTGAGATCACACTTGATCTCGGGATCAACAACCTAGATACGTTTTGATAAATTTAAAAATTTATAAGGTTTTGAACTTTGACAAGGTTGAGGAGATCAATGACTGAGATTTTTTTTTGGTAGTTGGGAAAATGAGATAGATCAATGGTCTTGATTCATTTTTAGTCAGTAGGAAGTTGGACTTGATCGACTGTCAAGATTTGCTTTTGGAGCATGGAAAATAGAGAAAATTGATAGTCGATATTCATCAGTAGAGTTGGGCGTAGTTCGACGAATCAACAACTAAGATCATTCAAGATGGAATATCGAAGACCCATATTCATCGAGGTTTTGGTCAAAAATTTCTAATTGTTTGAGTTAGCCAAGGGAAATCGCCGATGAACGATGGTTGGGTCGGCTAGATTGGAAAAGTGATTTAGCCGCCAATGTAAAGACAAGTATTTGTATGAGAAGAATAGAGAAGGCCAACTTTCCAAAAGGATTAGTATGATAGGAAGAAAGGAAAGATGTATCAAAGGAAGAAAAGGTTCAATCCACCTTTTATAAGGAATAATTCTCAATCACACCCACAAGGTCAACCATCTCAAGATGATAAAAAAATGACATATTCCTTGGGAAATAGGTGTTGGAATAGGGGCAGACCTAGGGTTCAATGCTTCAAAAACACACCAACAAAACCCTAACTACCAGCCCTTTCAGAAACACCTACGAAGTAGATGAAGTCTCACCTGAGGTAGAGGTAGGGGAGTTACAGGACTCAAGTGTCTACAACCTAGATGGGGCACATATATGTGATTATAACACCTTAACAAAGTATTTAGCCAATACAATGCATTAGTTCATACATCCATTCACATCATAGATTAAACCCTAGAAACAGACTCTGCGTGGTAATAACTAGATCTAATACTCCAAGCACCTAGCATAAGCTCAAATATAGCATTCATTCACATCATAAGCACTAAGCATTCATAGATCTATATACCATACATCAAGAGTAGTGCACTAAGAAAATAGATACATAAACACCATGAACAACATTGCACAAAGCACATCAACACATGATATACGTGGTTCACCTCAGTGTGGGGCTACGTCCACCAACTTTTCTTCTTCTTTATTAGTCTTCTTCAATCTTATTACAGGCACAGAGCCACAGATCTTACTCCGCATTGGACATGTGACCTGCGCACTGCACACTAGATCCACCTTCCTCAAAATCAGGTCACAACACAAAGACTTACACAGTCTGGGCACAAAACACTAGCACTTAGCTTTGCAAGCCTCAACACATCCTTGCACAAAACCAACTGGTCATGCACTAAGTCGATCAATGACTAGTAACTCACTAACTTAAGCCAATCTTATTCTTACATTCTTATCCACTTATTTATACATTACAAAAATGGGCCTAAGCATGGGTAAACCCATGGGCCGACATCTGATACCCGTTACATAAACCCTAAAAATCCCCCAAAATCCCACAAAATGGGTGATATCTCGCGATCTCCGCTTCGCCTGGGCTCTCTGTCTTCGACTAGCCTGTCGAAGTCCCAAAAATAGTCAAACATGACAAGCATTTCCTCAAAACCTGGTCAAGGGCCAACAATCCCCCAACACTCTTCTGCGACTCGTCCCGAGTCACTCTGATATGGGAAACTCTGCTTCGAATGCCTCGAGCTTAGCTCGAGCTTCCTCGTCTTGTTGCTTCGCCAGAGTCTCCTACTCAAAGAACTCTTGAAGTACTTTCTCAATGATAGGTCCTTGCATGCGGTGTTCCACTGTCATGACCACTTGTTCCAACTATGATCCTTGTCCCCCTATTTCTTCAAAAAGTGTGCAGGCTTCGTCCTGCACCAA
The DNA here is from genome assembly GCA_009831015.1 of Picea engelmannii. Lineage (NCBI taxonomy): Eukaryota > Viridiplantae > Streptophyta > Pinopsida > Pinales > Pinaceae > Picea > Picea engelmannii. The sequence goes on along the minus strand of ML789100.1, from coordinate 201,920 downwards.
CTGGAGTCTCTGTGTCACCTCCATAACTCTACTCTGGATGGAAGTGACCTACTGTTGAACTATGCGTTGCTCTTGCGACCTCTTCATCTTCTCCACTACAGTAAGAAGCTTCAATTGTTCTTGTGCAGTCGATGCCTACTACTTTGCCTCCTGGAGATGTGCGTCTAATCTCCTCAGCAATAGGTCTTATGCAAGGCACTCATAGTTATGCGCACTTTTGTCACTAAGTTTCTTACATTCTACGACCAATGCCCTGATTCTTTCTATTGCGCTCCTGGCAATTTCTTCCCTTTGATCTTGTACTTCCTGTGGAGTGTTAGGCACTACTTGAAGTTCTAGCTCTGCTACTCTTGCTTGGAGCTGCTGAATGGATTCAACAAGCTTCCCTACTTGGCTCTTGGCTGTCTCTTCTTCCATCTGTGCCAAGCCTAACACAGAGCGAATTTATCTATTCACTGCTTCTCTAATCCCAATCTGCTCCACAAGCAGATGGTCTTTCTCTTTCTGGATTTTCTCTTTGTCCTCTTCGAACTTCTCCCAAAGGTCATCTTTTTCTTGTTGTGCAACCCGAAGTTGGTCTAAGGCCTCCTCCATTTCTTGTCTCAAGGCCTTTTTGGCTTGCTCCTTTTCTTCCTGTACTCAATGAAGTTGAGTCTCTGTTGCATTTTCTAATCTGTGCAATTGGGTGGGCTCATCCTCCAATTCTACATTCTCTGTTGAAGGTGGCGCAGTGGACACTGCATGACTCGACTGGAGAGCTTGCTGGATGTCTTTCAATTCTTTCTCGATCCTATCATACTTTGTTTCTTGCTTGGCTTCATGTCTCTTCAGGATATCCTTTGAGGCATCTTCTACAACTGTGATGATGAGCTGGATATCATCCACTGTGAGCACGTTCTGTGACTGAGGCTTAGTGGCTTGGGATTTCTTCCACGCTGAGGGTTTCTGCAGGGAAACCTTCCTTTTATTTGACGTCTCGGCCTCTGTAAGGGGATCCTTTGGTGGTGTTACTTCACCCTTTTCTTTCTTGTATTCTTCCCCTTCCTCCTCTTGGTTTACTTTGTTGCCTCCTCCTCTTGTAGGTGAATCAGACGTAGTTTCCTCCGATGTGTTGGCTTTCTCCTCACTGTCAATGTCCTGTAACTCCTCCTTTTTCTTCTTCTTCTTGCTGCTACCTTATCCATCATGTTCGACTCAGGTGAATAATGGGCTTCCAATGATATCGGGGTCAGAGAGTTCTGTATCTTCTACTGGTACAAGAAATTTTGCAGGTCATTCCTTGGTTATCTCCTCCATATCTTCCTCAGTCAATTTGTAGTAAGAATGAAACTCCTCCTTGCTTTCATCCTTGCGTGCAGTGATATATATGAAGTGTCGGTCTGCGTAGAACTTCACAAGTGGCCTTAAATGATGGAGTGTATTTGACATCATTCGGGGGAAGGATTCAATGGCCTACTTTAGCTGTAGGTAGTAGGTGTGGAAGACATCATTTGACTACCACTGCTCCACCATATCGCTTGAATACCACAAGGTGGTGAACCTCACGGCAAGTGGTTTTGATGGCTTGAATTCTGGGAATGTCTCTCCCTCTGGAATCTCCCAAGCAACAAATGCAATAAGAATCAACAACCAACTGAAGTGGAATTCATAACCTTGGTCCTGCGCTTTGCGGAATTCCTTCTCTAACTCATTGACGAGGTAGCCTACCCAGTTCATCTACATCCCTTTGATGCACTTCCCTGCCAGGTCGACTACGAATCCTGTTACTTGTGTAGGATGGTTCTTTCTGATGAGCTTGCCCGCTATCAACTGAAAATCTAGGTGCATTGTGCCATCCTGGATGGAAGCTACATTGTAGCCTTGATTCCCCTTCTCCACATCGCCATACCACTCCTTGATGCACTGCGCCAAGGAGCAATCTGACGTTTTTCCTGGGTAGAATTTTTGAGGGTCTGGTCCCTGCATGCTTAGTTCAATAATGAGGTGGGTCAACGTCGGATCCACAGTGATGTGCCTATCTAACCATAGATAAATTCCATGGTAGCACAACAGGAGGAGTTTAATGCAGGCGTTAACCTCCTAATGTCTGCCGAAGTGTGGGATCTTCATCACTTTAATATTGTTGATATCGCAATATCCTTGATCCACGACTTGGGAAATATCTTGGGCTTCTTCCCAGTCATCTTCGTCAGGTAGCGATGTGGTGAGAGAATCGCATAATTCTTCCTGTCGCCGAGGTTGAAATCATTTATCTTGAGAGCCGGGATCAGTCCCAATTGCGGTCCTATTGTGCATATCCCCTTCGGGAGGTACGCAGTGATGAGTGTGTACTCAAAATATCTTGGGACACTGTCATGACTAACCACGCCAGCCAAATGAGGGATGTAGTCGAGAAAGACCGATGGGATCTTCTTTGCGTTCGCTAGATCATCGCGTTGTTTTCTTCTTTTCTCTGTCTCGGTTCGGGATGGCCCAGATCGACGTCCAGTCGAGGGGGATGCTTGCAATCCTCATGTCGATGAGGCCTGTACTCATGTAGACATAAATTTCTTAGCCATAAGGTCTATTAGGATCTCCTCCATAGACTTATCTACTATGCTACATTCGCCTGACATACACACTCGTGGTCAAATAACTCGGGTAGGTGAAAAGATACTCAAGGTAATTAGACGAATGGCGAGGTCTATACAGTACAACACGGTGTGCGATCACTTCTCTATTAGTTGTAATATCTTAGTTTGCAAAAAGTGGTCCCAGTGCAACATTCGACGGAATAAATAAACAACACCATAACGGATTCCTCCAATGGGTCGAAATGCCTTAATCCATCCATTAGGACATGGTCTCAATGGTCTCATGGCAATCTTTTCAGCAATAAATGCATTTCTAACTATTTTGGAGTGTCGTTCTAATGGTCGGGATGCATCCAACGATCATATAGCTTCATTATGGTGTTGGCCCTTAACCAAGTTTTGGGGAGATCCTTGGTCAATTTGACCTATTTTGGGACTTCAACAACCTATTGAAGATGGAGCGCAAGACGAAGATGAGATCGCGGGATCTCGGCCCCTTTTTGGGTCCTTTTTTGGATTTGGGAATATGTAATGGGTATGGGATGTCAACCCATGGGTTTACCCATGTTTAGGCCTATTTTGTAAAGTACAAATAGATGTCTAGGCAATGTAAGGAGGGGGGAATATGAATCTATGTGATGTAAGGCCAATAAGATAAGTGCTAAGTGCAAGTATGGTTTGTAGATGCTCTGTGCATATTGTGAGAAACTTGTAGAGATAAGTGCAAGTGGTTGTAACAGACTGTGAAAGGATTTGTGCTAGACCTAGCTCAGGGAAGGAGGATCTAGAGAGGTGCGCACAGATCTCCTGTCCTATGCAGAGTAGGATTTTTGTGGCTCTGTGCATGTAGATGATTGATTGAAAATAATAAATAAGAATAGTTGGTGGACATAGCCCCAGGGTGGGGGTGAACCACATAAATACCATGTTATTCTGCTATGTGTGATGTTCAGATGTATTTATGTGTTATCTGTTAAGTGCTTGATATAGATAGATAGATAGATAGATATGTTTATGCTTCGTGCTTATGTTGAAATTGGATGTTAGATCTGATATAGGTGAATGTGCTTAGTTCTTGAATCTGATAGATCTAATCTAGTTCTTTATGCTAAGTGCTTAAATACATTAGATCATGGAAAATGTTGCGATGCTCTGTTTTATTTGCAAAGTAGACATTGGTTAAATGATAATGAACTGATGGTGCTAAGTGCTCTATTAAGTATTATAATCATAGATCTGTGTCCCAACTAAGGTTGCATACACCTGAGTCCTACAACCACCCTTGCCTCTATCTTGGGTGAGACTTCATCTGCTTCGCAAGTGTTTTCAAAAGGGTCGATAGTTAGGGTTTTGTTGGTGCACTGTTGTAGCGTTGAACCCTAGGTCTGCCCCTGTGCCAACAAATGGTTTCGTTGCCAAGACTTGAAACTGTGATTGTTGGGAACTGAGAAAGAAGAAGCTCTGTGCAAAGATCTGATCTGAAATTGTGAAAGCTCTGTGTGTAGATCTGTTGCTCTAGTGCGTAGTACTCTACTTAGTTTGATAAGCTCTGTGCTAAGGAAAAGAATTCTGATCTGAAGAAAAGAGGTAAGATTTGAAATCTCTGCGCTCTGATAAAGGTAAGAATATTGAAGAGTTCTAGATCTGAAAGCTTTGTGCTCTATAGAAGTAAGATAAATGGAATTTTTTGTTTTGACAATATGGATCTAGGTATGTTTGATAGATTCTATCCTAACTTGAAAACTAGGGTATTAATAGATGAAAGAAGATTTGATATGAGTAGATCTGATAAAAATAGTGAAAAATATGTTATACCTATGCATAGAAATAATGTTTGGACTAATAAGCGTATGAAGGACCCTAGAAAGAAATGTTTGTAGGTTAGCTACCATGATCCTAGTGCACAAAACATGAAAGACTGGGGATCATTTAAATGAAAGAGAGTATTAACCCTTTATTATAGTTGAAGAAAACCAAGACATTTTGCTAAGGAATGCCTTTGGAGAAGACCCAATTGTCTTTGTTGCAAAGCTATGAACCATGAAGTATTGGATTGCCCTAGAATGATTTCTAAGCTTGAAGAAATGAACATGAGACAAGAAAACCCTAAGGCAGATCCAGAAACTAATATTATGATAGAATCTCAGAAAGAATCATAGAAAGTATTGCTACAGATGAAAGAAACCCTGGATGACCACCGACATGTCAAATTATCATAGATCTTCAAAGAAAAAGAATGCCTTGAAGAAAGAATAGGAGACTTCGACATTGACTGTGTTCTAGATGAGGAAACACAAGTGAATATCATGACAGAGAGAACTTGGGAAGCTATAGGGAGGCCTGCTATGATTCCTTCATTAGGAGGAATAGGCATATTCAAAGGAAAGCTGATAAAACTATGTGGAAAGCTCACCTAGATACCTATGAATGTAATTGGAACTTCGACAGAGGAAGATTTTGAGATTATTAGATTTATTGAGAATAGTGCCCCATTTACCATTCTATTAGGAAAACCTTGGATTGAAAGTTATTAGGCCAGAAGGCAAGAAGAAGAAGAAGCTTTAGAGCAGAAGAAACAAGAGTTAAAAAAATTCATGACTAGAAGTATCACACACTTGATTGAAGAACAAATCGAAGCTATTTAACACTAGAGACATGGATGTCGAAGTTGCAATAACACTAGAAGACCCACATAAGATTGAAGTACCTATTCTAGATAAAGAATAAGGATCACCCTTGAGTCTTAGGAAAGAATCTCAACAACGCGAAGTAACTATGCCAAAAGAAGATAGGAATCGGTATGGAAAAAGGCATGCTGAGATGAAACTAACTGGGAAGAAGGCTAGAAAGATAAGTAAGAAGAGAGATAAGATCAGAAAGTTACAAAAGGTTCCAGAGGGAACCTCACAGAAGGAAAATTTTCAAAATTGGAGCTTCACCGGGATATCAGAACAGTGACACATGACACTTCACCATGATGAAGCAATATAGTTGTTGGGGACATTATAACAGTTAGACCAATGCTCCAAATGGGTAGAAAGACATTTATGGATAGACAACTCGCCATCCGACTGTTGGGACCACGCCATAACAGACATAATAGAGTTAATGAAGGCTTTATACTCATTGCAAGCGACCCATTACCGAGTTACCTATTTATCCCATCGCGCCATGCACCGCGAACACTTTTTCCAATCGTGAATTTGAGCTCGTAGACTTGTTGATTTTACACATTGGTCATTGTGCTATTTCCCTCTATCCTATTGCAATGTCTAAGTTACCCTCCAAACCCAAGATTGTTAACCCCGAGTGTGTATGTCGAACAAGTTGAGCGTTGCTGAGAAAGTTGTTGAAGACGTTCTAATTGACCTCATGATTGAAAGAGTCATGTCGATGTCTACAAGTGTACAAGCATCATTGATGATAGGACTGCCAGCCTCTTTGTCCACTACTCGTAGAGCCAGACCATCCCGACCATCAGATGAAAAGTGAACCAAGCACAGGGATGATCTAGCGAATGCCAAATTGATCTCGAGTATATTACCCACCTATATTCCACCTCTGAGCGGTGAAGTAAATCAAGACAGTGTTCCTAGAGATTTTGAATACACCTTGGTTACGACGTACCTCCCGAAGGGGATACACGTAGTTCGAGAAGACCAAGATAAAATTACAGCATTGAAGTTTAGCGACTTCAACCTTGGAGATCGCAAAGTCTATAACATGCTCGCCCCACATAAGTGCCTGATCAAAAATAAGGGGAAGAATTCGAAGATAATCTCCCAGTCGTGGACTATGAACCTCGCTCAGTCCACCCTGGTGAACGTCATGAATATTCCTCACTTCGGACAATAGGAGGAGGTGAATGCATGTGTCAAGATACTGTTGTATTGTTACCATGGCAGTTATTTGTGGCTAAACCGTTGTATAATGGTTGATCTGACGCTGATCAATTGGATCACCGGCTTGAGTATGCAAGGACCTGATCCATAGGATTTTTACCCCGGAAAAGCCATGGATTGCACTCTAGCACAAAATATTAAGGACACTTATGGAGATGTCGATAAGGGCACCCGAGGCTACAAGGTAGCTTATATCCAGAGTGGTGCAATGCACCTCACTTGTTAGTTGATTGCAGGGAAGTTAGTATGAAAGAACCACCCTACCCAAGTCACCGGTTTTGTAGTCGACCTCACAGGGAAGTGCGTGGAAGGCCTTCAGATGAACTTGGCGAAGAACCTGGTGAACCAGTTGGAACTCAATTGCAGAGAAGCACAAGATCAAGGATATGAATTTCATTTCAGCTGGATTTTGATCCTTATAGATTTTATTGCCTGGGAGATGTCGAAAGGTACGACCTTCCTGGACATTAAGCCTTTTGAACCACTAGCCACGAAGTTTAGTACACTGTGGTACTCAAGCAACATGAATAAACAGTGGTAGTCAAATGTTGTTTTTCATACCTACTACAATAAACTGAAGATAGCCATACAGTTTGAGCCTCACATGACTTCGAACACTCTACACCGGTTCCGACCTTTGATGAAGTTCAATGCAGATCAACATTTGATTTACATCACAATGTCGACGAACAAAAACAACAACTTCAGTCCTACTAAAAGCTGACGGAGGAGGACTTGGAGGAGATCAATAAGGACTGGTCAGAGGATCTCCTTATTCCATCAGACCTTGTGGAGATATCCGACATCGATAGCCCAGAAACTGCGCAGGATACACCCGGACCTAGCAGAACAAAGAAGACCGAAGAGGTTCAAGAGATAGACAACACATCCATAAAGACTGCTTCCATATCACTAGAGAAAGGAGGTGATGGTGAAGAGTTGAATGAAAAAGAAGTTGAACATAAGCAAGGATATGAGGTTGATCCCCTGAATAAGAGGAAAGGTTCGCCTCCGAAACCTTCCTCCTGGAAGAAATCGAAGGTCACCATGACCAAGATGCAGACTATCCTCACCTTCGATGACTTCGACTTCCTTATAGAAACCCTACAAGATGCTTCGCTAGAAATAGCAGAGAAACAAGAAGCAAAGCAAGAAGATATGTATGATCGAATTGAGACTAAAATATGAGGGGTACAGTAGGCCCTACAGTCCAGTCGCGCAGTCTCCAATGTACTGGGAGAACTAGAATTGGGAGATGAGCCAGCTCAACTCCACCGCCTAGTCGATATAGTCGAAGCTCGCCTTCGACGAGCACAGGAAGAAACAAAACAAGCCACCCAGGCTTTGACACAAGTACAAGGAGTACTCGTAGAGAAACGAAGTGCTTCATAACAGGAAAATATTTTTCTCTAAGCGAAGTTTGATGAAGAAAAAGCACAACTACAACAAGAAAAGGAACATTTGCTCACGGAGAAACTCGAAGTAAAAGAAGAAGTCAACAAAGCACTCTGCTCTGTGATAGTCTTAGAAATCACGGCAGAAGACTGAGTTACACAGCAGGTAAACCAAATCGTAGAATTCATCCAACAACTACAACAACACATAGCATATTTGGAGCTACGCACTGTACTTGAGACCCCACAAGATGTAAGAGACAAAAGAGAAGCAACGGCCCATAGCGCAGTTGAAAGGCTAAAGGATCATACCTTGGAATGTAAGAAACTTACCGATCATAGTGCCCAAACCTATGAACAACTCACAAAGAACCCAAAATTGAAGGCACTAGAGTCACAACTCCAAGAGGTGAAGTATCAAGATGAAAATATACAGGTGCAGCTGAAGTCTCTGTCAGTTGTGGAAACAATGAAGCACTCCCAAGAGAAATGCACCGCACAACAACAAATCCATACTATCCAGAGAAGCGTTATGGAAGTAACTCAAAGGCTCCAACCCGTACAAGACAAGGCCTATCAATTGTTTACAGAGGTAGAAGGCTAAGGAGCAGAGCTAGAGCAATTTGTTACTATAGCTGAATAGCGTCTAGAGGGACCTATCAAAAATGCAGTCATCCAAGAGTTTGTTGAACAGGAGGCTGTAGCACAACAATAAGTCGGATCAACACTAGCGAATATTGAAGCTTTCGAAGCAAAACTAGTCATACCAGAGTGGCTCGGGACGAGTCACAGGTGAGTGTTGGGGGCCTGTTGGCCCTTGACTAGGTTTTGGGGAGATCCTTGGTCAAGTTGATCTATTTTGGGACTTCGATAGCTTGTTGAAGATGGAGCACAAGATGAAGAAGAGATCGCGGTATCTTGGCCCCTTTTCGGGTCATTTTTGGGATTTGGGAATATGTAATGGGTATGGGATGTCGGCCCATGGGTTTACCCATTTTTAGGTCTATTTTGTAAAGTATAAATAGATGTCTATGCAATGTAAGGAGGGGGGAATAGGCATCTATGTGATGTAAGGAAGATAAGCTAATGCTAAGTGCAAGTATGGTTTGTAGATGCTCTGTGCATATTGTGAGAAACTTGTAGAGCTAAGTGCAAGTGGTTGTAACAGACTGTGAAAGGCTTTGTGCTAGACCTAGCTCGAGGAAGGAGGATATGGCGAGGTGCGCACATTTCTCATGTCCTATGCAGAGTAGGGTTTTTGTGGCTCTATGCATGTAGATGACTGATTGAAGCTAATAAAGAAGAAGAGTTGGTGGACATAGCCCCAAGTTGGGGGTTAACCATGTAAATACTGTGTTATTCTTCTCTATGTGATGTTCTGATGTATTTATGTGTTATCTATTAAGTGCTTGATATAGATAGATAGATAGATCTATTTATGCTTCATGCTTATGATTAATCTAGATGTTAGAACTGATATAGGTGAATGTGCTTAGTGCTTGAATCCACTAGATCTGATCCATTTCTTTATTCTAAGTGCTTAAATACATTATATAAGGGAAAATGATGCGATGCTCTATTTTATCTGCGAAGTAGACATTGGTTAAATTATAATGAATAGACGATGATAAGTGATCTATTAAGTATTACAATCACAGATGTGTATCCTAGCTAAGGTTTTAGACCCCTAAGTCCTGCAACCACCCCCGCCTCTACCTCGGGTGAGACTTCATCTGCTTCATAGGTGTTGCCGAAAGGGCCGGTAGTTAGGGTTTTGTTGGTGCACTGTTGTAGCATTGAACCCTAGGTCTACCCCTATGCCAACACAGAGAGAAGTGCCATTCTGCGTTGTTCTGCTATTTCGACGATGTTCAATTTCTGCAGCCTGCCTTCTACAAAGTCTTTTCTGGAACTCCCTATAGTTTTTCTAATTTTGCTTTCTTCATACTGAGCTTTCTGGCCTTCTTTCCTATGATCTAAGTCCCTGGATTCCTCTTCCCATTCTCATTCTTATCTCCCCTTAGCATAGTAACTTCGCACTGCTGAGGGTATTTCAAAGGGTTCGAGTGTAATACCTCTTCTCTTACTATTTCCGGGTTGGATTCTCTTTTCTTCTGCGTGGATAGGTTTTTTAAGACTTCCTGCGTTCTTCCAACTTCAAAAGCTAATTCTCTGGTCCTTTTTCACTTTGACTTATCTTCTTTTTCTTATATTAATTGTGCTATTTTCCTAGCCATGAAGTCCCTTAATTCTTGCTTTTTTCTGTTCTGTAGCTTCCTCCTCTGCTTTCCTTTGGATCTGATCTTTCTCAATCCAGGTTTTTCCTAATAAAAGTGCAAAGAAGTGTTGTTATCAACAAACTTAATGACTTCAAATTCTTCTTCGGTCGATGCTCCATGAGCCATAATAGGTACATTAGTAACTCTTCCACATAGGGTTATCATTTTTCCTTTAAACAATCATATCCTTTCCAATGAAGGAATCGTAGCAGGCTTTCCCAAAATTTCCCAAGTACTTTCTAGCATAATATTCACATGTGTTTCGTCATCTAATACACAATCTATGTCGAAGTCTCCCATTCTTGTTTCTATGCACTGCTTCTCTTTTAAGATCTCTGGTAAACTGATGCCTCTGTGATCATTTAGTGTTTCTTTTAGCTGTAATAACATAGATTCCAATTTGTTATGGTTTTCTAACATATCCTTAGTTTCTTGACCTTCTTCATGGTTTTCCTATCTCATGTTCATCTTTTCAACTTTATCAATCATTCTAGGACAATCCAAAACCTTATGATAAACAACTTTACAACAAAGACAAATAGGACCTATACCAGGGCATTCTTTAGCAAGATGTCCCGACCTTCTGCAATTGTAACATAGTGTCAATCCTCTCTTCTTGTTAAACGATCCCCAACCTTTTCTGTATTGTGCACTAAGATCACAGTGATGGACTTGCAATCTACACAAATTCTTTCTAGGATCATGCATCCACTTGTTAGTCCAAAAATTATTTCTATACATAGGAATAACATATCTTTCACTATCTCTATCAAATTTATTCAGATCAAATCTTCTTTCTTCTAGTTGTGACCTAGTTTTCAGACTAGGACCAAATCTATCAAACATACCTAGATTCATACTTTCGAAGAAAAAAATTCCACTTATCTTACCTTTATCAGAGCAGAAAGCTTTAAGATCTTACCTATTTTCTTCAGATCAGACTTATCTTTTAGCATAGAACTTCACAAGTCAAGCAGAATACTACGCACTACAATGATAGATATACACACAGAGCGTTTTCTTTTCTTCAGTTCCCAACAATCACAGTTTTAGGTCCAGACAACGAAACCATTTGTTGGCATAGGGGCAGACCTAGGGTTCAACGCTTCAACAATGCACCAAAAAAACCCTAACTACCGACCCTTGCTGAACTTTCTCTTTTGCTTCTGTCAGATTCTCTTCATCTTCCTCTTCTACTTATTTTTCATCTTCTGCTTCTTCTTCGTAAAGATGTTCCATTGATTCATTTTCTTCTTCATTTAACTCTGGTCTACCTGTTTCATCAATTGTTACGTTGACTCTTTCCACAACTTTGTTCAATCTCAAGTTGTAACACTTGAACTTGAATAACCAACAAGTACTCCTTTTTCCACACGAGAGTCAAACTTTCCCATTCTACCATCTTCTCTTTTGATGTAGCATTTGCTTCCAAAAAATATGAAGTGCTTTACATTTGCTGGTCTTCCTTTCCATAGCTCGTAGGGAGTTTTATCATTGTTGTTTCTGAGCATTATTCTGTTTTGAATGTGAATTGTTGTATGCACTGCCTGTGTACAAAATATATCTTTCAATTTGGAATCCATTAGCATTGTTCGAGCCATTTCCTGTATTGTCATGTTCTTTCTTTCAACAACTCCATTATGTTGAGGTGTCCTAGCAATGGAGAATTTCATTTTTATTCCATGGCTGCTACAGTATTCCGTAAATTCCTTTGAAGTGAACTCTCCTCCATTATTAGATCTCAAGCATTTGATTTTTGAGTCCATTTCATTTTCAACCATTTCCTTTTAGATCTTGAAGTTTTCAAAAGCTTCTGACTTATTCTTGAGAAATCAAACTGCAGTCATTATTGTATAATCATCAACTAATAACATAAATTATTTGTCACCTTTTAAACCCTTTGTTGTATTTGGTCCAACTAGATCAGTATGCACAATTTCCAGTGGTCTTGTCGTTGAATATTCCTTTGATTTGAACTTCGTATTTGTTTGCTTTCCTTGTTGACAATGGTTGCATAAAGTGTTGGTTGGTTTCGTGATTTGGGGCATTTCTATGACTGCTTCTCTTTTGCTGAATTTGACAAGGTTATCAAAATGTATGTGACCCATTCTTCTGTGCCATAGCCAAATTTCATCTTCCTTTCCTAGACAACACTTTCCATTTCCAATTTCACTTAACACATATATGTTGCTTGAATTTCTCGTAGTTGTAGCAATCAATTTTCCTAAACCTTCTTTTCTTATCTCACACTTTTGTGAATCGAAAATAAATTTATGACCTTGGTCACAAATTTCACTCACACTTAGAATATTATGTTTCATATATTCTACTAGTAGAACATTTTATGCCTTGGTATCCTTGTTCCCAATTCGGACTGTGCCTTTTCCAATGATTTTAGTTGAATCATCATTTACGAAGGAGACTGATCCATCTCTTTCCTTTCTTAATGTAAGAAACCTGGCTATATCACCTATCATGTGTTTTGAACAACCACTGTCAACATACCAACCATGTTTCTTCTGCTTAGCTTGTAGAGCGAGTGTGCATTCTTCATTTCTATTCTGATTCTGCTTTCTTATCCATTTCCTTTTCTGAGGTTCCTGTCTGCGACTGTTGTTATTCTGTTGCAGCTCTCTAGGAGGGACTACCATTATGCAATCTTTGGTCATGTGTCCAAATTTGTTACATTTGTAACATTCCACTTTAGTGCTCAAAGATTCAAACTTGTTGTAACTTCTTCTCTCTGTTTCACTAGGCCTTCTTGGATAACCCTTTTGTGTATGACTTTCAAAGTTGTTTATGGTCATGTTGTTATCTCTACAATTCATTGCTTTATGCCCAAAATTATTACATGCATAACATAAACCAAAAAATATAGTTTGATACCTGGCAATTGAAGATATTCTGAAAGGAGGTACTCTTATGAATTCTTCTTCTTCCTAAGACCTATCTATCGATTGTTGATTCTGAAATCTGAATCTTCTTGGTGGAGAAGTGTCCCTGTAATCTTCCTATTCCCTTTGATTGTTTCTGCATAGATTTTTGGATATGTTTCTTGCTCTGTTGTTTTGGAGCTTGATCCATTTTATGTTTGATTGTATCCAAGTCTAGACTTGTCATGATGAGGTTTTTGACTACTGATAATGTTATCCAAAACTTTTGAGTTGTTCTGCATATTTTTCTTTTAAAGATCCTTTCTTAATGTGACAATCTCTGCTTCCAAATTTCCAATGATCCTATCTTTTTCTTCTAGTTGTTCTTTGAGTGCTTCTTCAATTATTTTATCTTCTTCTATTTGAACTTTAAAATTTGCGATCATTTGTTCTAGTTCTTGAATGTCTGCTTTCTTGTCTAGTTCTCCTTGTAGTTTCTTTTTTTTCCTTCTTTTATCTTCTGATAACTTCTATGGCACACATCAATTCTTCTTGGTAATCAACTTTTGTCTCTTCATATTCTTCTTTGGAGTCTTCTTTATCAGAGTCTTATACTGCCATGAATATAACTCTTTCTGTCTCACTGTCACTGGCTTCATCTTCAACTAATGATGATATGTCTTCTTTGGTGCATAAGATTTTCTTGAAAGCTTTCTTTGTGGTTCTTTTGTCTTTATATGTTTGTTTGCTATTTGAGTAACCTTCATCATTTCTTGTTTTCTTATGAGGACATTTGTTATCAAAATGACCAATACCATCATAATTAAAACAAATCGAAGGAATCTTACATCTATACCTGTCGTTGGTTCCCTTGTTCAATCTTTTGACAAAGTTGGCCACTTCTTCATCATCTTCCGAGACGTCACTATTGTTGCTATGTTCTTTTTTTTTCTTTCCATTTTGCTTTGACTTTTTAGATGCTTTGAAGGTTGCTTCTTTTATATTTGGATTTTCTTGTTCAGTTCTCATTTCATATGCTGTAAAGATTCCATGTAATTCTTCCATGCTTATTGAGTTTAGATCTGCTCTTTCTTCTAGTGATGATATCTTAGGGTCAAATCTCATAGGAAGAGATCTTAGTACTTTTTGAACAATTACAGATTATTCGATTTCTTCTCCCAATCCTATGATTTCATTTATTGTTTCATAAACTCATAAAAAGTAAGCTACAATATTCTCATCTTCCTTCATCTTAAGTTGTTTGAACTGACCTATGTAAGTTTGAAGCTTTGCTTCTTTGAATTTTGAATCTCCTTCATAAATATTTCAAAGTTTGTCCCAAGTCTCTTTAGCGGATTTACAATGTGCAACTTTGGTGAATATCATTTCACTAACACCATTCAGAAGTGCATTTGTGGCTTTGGAATTATTCTGACCGAGTTTCACTGCTTTGTCATTTGTTGGTGGAACTGTTGGTGTTGTGTATCCATCTACAATTGATTGCCGAATTTCAAATCCCTGTGCCTGTATATATGTTTTCATCCTTATGCTCCAAAATGCATACTTTTGTCCACCAAATTGTGGTATTCCATTTTTATACAAGTTGTTTCTCTCCATGATCTACCTTTAAGTGGTTAAAATGATTTATGAAGGAACCTGCTCTAATACCAATTGTTGGATTACTGAGAGGGGGGGTGAATCAGTAATAGAGAAATTTAATCCTTTTTAATCATATAAGGGAAGTGTTATATCATTGTATCATTATCATCCAATAATTGTAGAGTAAATAAACAATGAACAAATGAGAAATCATACACATACACATTACACTAGTGTTTTTACGTGGAAACCCAAAGCGAGAGATAACCACAGAATTCTTTTTCTTATATGTCTTGAAGAATTACATTCATTGGAAGCACCAACTTCCTTTGTTTTCCAGCTGCAACTGGAAGGAGGCTCCAACCCCCTAGTTTCTCAGGCTACAACCTGAGGGAAGCTACAACTCCCCAATTCTTTGGCTACAACCAGAAGGAGGTTACAACCCCCTAAGTTCTCCAGCTACAACCGAAATGTGGCTACAACCACCTATCCTTGCCCCATCCAACCACCCTGAAATATAAATGCCAAATGTAGAAAACCTGTCACTTAATCAACCACTTCCACTGTCAAACTATCACTATCAACTTGTACCAATAACCTCTAACAACCTGTACCAATCAACCTGCACCAAACAACCTATACCAATAACCTGAACCAACATATACCATGCATCAACTATGAATCAACCTTGAATCATCAAGATGTACCAACATCATCAACTATACACCTCATGTATGTTCCAACTCATCAACTACTTGTCTCAACCATGTACCCGACATGTACCTCAACCATATACCAAAGACATACACCAATATAAGCATCAAAAGTTATCTAACAATTCATCACTCTATCCATAAACCAAATACCATAAACCATTATATCAAACCATGTGCCACAACCTCATTGTTATGTAGCCTCAAGCTAAACCAACAACTTCAACAACACATCACAACTAAAAGACCAATACCCATATACCAAATACCAACAACAAAATATCAATTGTATCCCTCAACAAATCGGATATATCCAGCAATACTGAACATCCAATACCATCTCAAGAGATAAAACCTAGCTTACAAAACATACCTCGAACAAGATGTGCCATATCTCTCATAAATAGACCCCAACCATGTTGTTGCCGCACTTTTTCTACCGCGATTTTTCTACCACGATTTTTCTGCCACGATTTTTCTATCGCAATTCTTCTGTTGCACTTTTTCTACCGCAATTTTTCTACCGCACTTTTTCTGCTGTGATTTTTCTGCCGTGATTTTTCTGTCGCACTTTTTCTACCTCACTTTTCTTGCCACAATTTTTATGCTACAATTTTTCTCTATCAATAATACCTGCCCAAATGACCTTTCACAAAAATAGATATTCAATGATATTCAAGTGTGATTAAAATGAGAGAGTCTTGCCTTTTATTTATACTTTCATGTAGCTTCCTCAAGGGGTTACCTTTTAACCATCTTAACCCACTTTCCTTATTTTAGGGTTAACCAACTTCTAAGCACTTGTACATTTAGTAATTTCTCCATTAAATTTATTATTTAAATAATTTCTTTTGTATCCACTTTGAATTATAGTACACTCATCACTTCACTTTATTATTTACCTTCTAAAATCTCTTAAGCCACTTTCCTTATTTTAGGGAGTCCTCCATTAACTTTATTATTTAAATAATTTCTTTTACATCCTATTTGACTTATAGTACACTCATCACTTCACTTTATTATTTAAATAATTTCTTCTTTGCAAACATTTTGACTGCTTTGACCTTTTTGGGCTTTTAGATGACTCATGAGGGTTCTCCAACTTCACATGGTCATAACTCTCTAACTGTGAGGAGTTATGTGATGTTCCACATACCATCGGAAATTGCATGACATGTAATATCCATCTAGAATAGTATTACCTTCAAATATATCAAAAATCATACCATTATCCAACAAACAAACTTGGGTCCATTACCCAAACCTTTGTGCTACCGGAATTCGCTACTAGACTTTCTTCAAGGGTTGACATCAATGACAACCAACCCAATTAATCAACAATTGGGTTAGTGGCGACACATGCCCTCACCCAGGATGATGCATGTAACAATCCAAGGGCCCTATGGGGTAGGTGATGCACATAAATCTAGGTGGCACGTTGGATGACGTCAACATACCTTGTCACCTAGAGTGGATGGATTATACGTTCCTTAGATATCACAGATAAGACCCGGTCACATAGACCTATAGATCTATGGCTTTATTACATCAGGGTTTCAACGTTTGGGAGTGGTGCTATGAAAACTCCTCTTACCTTTCGAAGTGTCCAATATCTGAATTAGAGGTTCTAGCACCACACGTCCCCGATATATCGATGGTTCGGAAAGGATCTGAGGAATCCTGCGATCTACGGTATTGGGTCCTTCGCAGTTTTGGCCTTTGGGGTTTTGGGCCTCGGTTTAATTTGTGAGATAGTTTCACCCAACCACCTGGGGAGCCGCCTATCATTGGTCAACCTCATGAGAGTTTCCCAGTTACCTTCGGTTCATGTACGACTGATAAGGTTGGTATTACTTCAAAGTCTCGAACTTCCAGAGCTATGAAGCCAAGGGGACATAGCGTCCTTAGGCTTAGCCCAAGGTTCCTGGGTATTGGTCATATGGGTCCTTTCTGGATCTCATCCACTCATCTTCTAAATGAAGGGACCTCCAATTTTAAAGGCTTCCACTTTCGCTACCCTTCTGGAGCTTTTCATGAAATGGTTAAGGACTTGGGCTCAAAATCCCAGTCCCGCGACAAGGATTCTGAAAGAGGTGTCCTCTTCAAATGGATATGTTCAGGTCAACCTACATCTCTCATCTCGTCTGTCATACAAGCTTATGCCCCAGGAAGCCTCTAGAGCTAAGCTAGGCATTTGAACTATTAGTCGAGAGTGTAGGTTTTCAAAGAAAAGGAGGCATGTACATATCGTGACCATTCCACAAAAAAAATATTTATAAGTACACATATGCATAAATCCAGGCATTCATCCACTATTCCAGTTCAACACATAAAACAAGGAAAATACTTATCAGAACCATACAACGTGAAGTGACTGCTGAAATGGGTGCCCATTTCCACCCAACCATAGGCTCAGTCACTCCAAACGGATTTACCACTAGCAACCCCCGAGCTAGACCACGATGCTCTGCAACATAATTTCTTCTTCCAGCTCAAAAACAGTAGGGACAGAGGTTACTGTCTTCCTCCCACGGGATCTTGGAAATGGTTTATACGATACCAAGAAAGGAGGATTGACCTCATTTATTAGCTTTTATCATAACCTTCTCTTCCGTCTCCTATGATCAGAATGCTTGTTTTCCAGTTCTTCCTTGAACCTGAGAGCTTCCTCTCTTCTGCACTCTTTGCAGGTCCCCCCCCTTTCCCACCACACTTTCCCTTCTTGCCCCATTCAGCAAGGTTGCATGTGGCTCAAATTACCAGCCCGTGGTCAGGTTTGGAAGCCTTACAGATGAGTGCTTTTCCCCATCCCCTCATTAACTCTTGAGGAGGTCTTCCCACCTACCAGCCTGACTGTAATTCATTTATGGGTTAGAGGATTGTTCTGGTCCTGAGAAATTAAATCCAGTAAGTACTGGTTTGGTGAAGGTTAACGTAACCATTCCTGGTCCCCTTCACCATCTCTTTTCATATCATTCGTGGTCTTTCTTAGTACACCCCCCTTCTAGCAGTCATGAAACACTTATCCATTTTCTAGTAAATAATATAATTTACATTCATTTACCTTTCATACAAAGGTCCATCGAATCAACATTCACACATATGGAGTTTTTCATAGTCTCTTGGCCATTATAGTTATATTTACAAGATGGGGGAAACAGGGTGTTACACTCTCATCTCTCAATCACAATGCCCTCCAAGTCCATACTTCCGGTTCTCAACACATTACTCTTCACTTTTCCATGAAGATAAAAAATATTCAATCACCAAGGAATTTTGTAAGACTCCTCTGAGTTGCTCAGTGTCATTCCTAATGTAGTAAAAACAATAAAAAAATAAAGTCCATGAGAGGGTGGAGGAGTTGTGGGTTGAATAAATTGTGATTAACTATGGAATTTTTTTTGAACATTGACTTCATAGAATTAGTATCATCGGGTAATGACCGTTCTCATTGGTTTTATATACTAGATTTTCAATTTTCTGATTCAATCAACAAAAGAAACACATAATGATTCCAAGTTCCTACTATGTTTAGGATTCAATAAAAATTTCTAGAGCAACTACGTGCACAAAAATTGCTATGAAAAGTTGCAAGACTAGGTAGTGGAGAGATGCAGAGGCAACCCAATTGCAAAAGCCCAAAAGACTACAAGACATTGTAATTTTTCTGAAATTGCCATGAATAACCTTTTCCATGATTGACAGAAAAGAAGAGTATAAATTTTGTAAACTTCTTTTGTTTCCTAGATTTGTAAACTTCTTTTGTTAGGGTTATGGTCTCAATATTAAATTTACTAACTAATAACTTTCGATTTCAAATTGTGAACAAACATGAAATAATTAATTTCGAATTGAAACATGTAATGATTTACTTACATACCGAGACATATTTGAGACACTGTTGGCCACCGAGAAATTCTTGAATCTTATGTTTGTCTCCTTCAACCCTTATCTTCAACAAGCATTTTGTAGTTCATTGCAACAACTCCCGACAATCATCTAAGGTAAGAAATGATTATCGATATCTTGTTTTATTTCTTAAGAAGTTATGTGATGGGAACTCTGCAGAAATCGTGTTGAAGTTGGGGTTACATTGTGAAAAATACAAACAAAGAGCTATGAAGATGCTTGCGGGAATTGAGGGTAACATCTTGGTTTATGTATAATTTGTTCAAACGAGGCTGGAATAATTTGTATTAAAGTTCAGAAGCTCTGTGAATCAATTGCAGGTGTGGAGTCTATAAATATTAATGCCAAGGATAATAAGATCACAATAATTGGACGTGCAGATCCAGTGAGGGGGTTACGACTAGTATTAGAAAATATGGATTCATTGAAGCAATGAAAAATCAGAGATGAATTGATGGCTCCATGCACCTTGTCGTGTGGACAAAATTTTACAAAAACATGACTGAAGCCTTCTATTGAAGTAGAGATTGTGCTTCTCCAAAATTTGCAGTGTGAGAGCCTACAAATCCGCCAATAAAAAGTTTGTTTACTTTTTTTTTTTAATTATTTCTTGGTTCTGACAATTGAAAAAAATAAAACCCCATACACTAGGGAAATACAGTCACTTCATGTTACAATGAACCAATAACAAAGGGAAATATAGTCACTTCATGTTACAATGAACCAATAACAAATTAGAATTAGAAAAATTAGAATTAGAATTGGAAAATTTAGAATGGAAAAATTTTATAAATAAAAAAATGAATTTGTTTTCAGAAATAAATATAAATAATACTAAATTTGATGTAAACTATGGGAAGAGTACATAATTTCTAGCTTTGGAACGCACCAAGTGATACATCAAAATGGACCAAGTAATAGGTGGTCAACTATTGTTGACTTCCGAGCGAAAGATATAGTCGTCTAACTATTAAAGTAGAGATATTTATGAAATAATTCAAATTGCTAAAAGTATTTAGACCCCTACAGACCTAGTATGGAAGAAATATATTAAACAACTCCGCACCTTCCACTCTCCCAGGGGGTGAAGGTGTGTCTACAATTGATCATAGAGATGTAAAATCTAATTCATAATTAGACTTTGTTGGGTTATGTTTCTCCTCATTAGCTCATACAAGGGTTGGATTTGGTCTCGATTTTCAAAAAATCCTTGTAAGAGGAAGTTTTCCTTCTTAATAATATAGTTTATGCATGGGATTTCAAGCTAATAGGAATAGAATAAACATAAAGATGCCAAGAAAAAATTATTATGAGATTACATCAGAACAAGGATGCCAAGAAAAAATTATTATGAGATTACATCAGAACAAGGGGGTTTGGTTGATGTGGTGTCTTATAGCATTTTTAAAGTGTAAAATAGTCAACAATGGGATTTGGTTTATGTGGTGTCTTGTAGCATTTATGAAGGGTAAAATAGTCATTATTTTTACAAACAATTAAAATATATTAAATAACATTATCATGGAGTCCAACATAATATAAATAAAAATACAAATATTCATGAAATACTCCAAAGTGAAAATGTGAGGGAGAGGGAGGGAGAGGGTTTTTAGACACTCTATCAATCATAGGAGATCAAGGATTGAAGATGCTCAATTGTTTAAATTATTTATAATAAGGAGATTGAGGAAAATTTTCTTACTCAATAATATAAATAAAAATACAAATATTCATGAAATACTTCAAAGTGAAAATGTGAAGGAGAGGGAGGGAGAGGGTTTTTAGACACTCTATCAATCATAGGAGATAAAGGATTGAAGATGCTCAATTGTTTAAATTATTTATAATAAGGAGATTGAGGAAATTTTTCTTACTCAATTGATCATTGGGAGATCAAAAGTACATTTAGTTGCTCGACTAAAGGGAGAGAATGAATATTCTCGATTTAACATATATGGTAGGGGGATTAAGGAACTTTTAGTTTCTCAATTGAACATAGGGAAATAGAGGATTGAATATGCTCAATTACACATATAGAATAAGGAGATTGTTGGCATAGGGGCAGACCTAGGGCTCAACGCTTCAACAACATACCAACAAAACCCTAACTACCGGCCCTTTCAGCAACACCTGTGAAGCAGGTGAAGTCTCACCTGAGGTAGAGGCATGGAAGGTTACAGGACTCAAGTGTATGTAACCAAGCTGGGACACATATATATGATTATAACACTTCGTAGAGTACTTAGGAACAATACACATTAATTCATTAGCTTTAATCACATCGCAGATCAAACCCTAAGTACAGATTGAAACAATATCAATGACAAAATATATATTGCACTTAGCATCAGAAGTTAGATATAACACATTCAACATATACAAAGCATTAAACATTCATAGATCTATCTATCATTTATAACATTCCATGTACCAAGCAGATTCAAAGTATAACATTATAGCACAAAGCAAACAATCAACACAAGATTTACGTGGTTCACCCCAGTGTGGGGCTACGTCCACCAACTGCTTCTTCTTCTTTATTAGGATTCAATCTCTTACATTCCTTTGCTCCTGTGCACTAAGCCACAAAGCCAGGCTTTGCACCAAACAGGTGATCTGCACACTGCGCACCAGATCCACCTTCCCAAAATCAGGTCAAGGCACAGAGCCAACTCCTCTATCAAGCACAAAGCCTTACATATGTGTTCTCTTGCACAAAGCAACACAGAACTACTTGCCTCTTGCACTTAGCCAATTACTTCCCCTCCTATCTTCTCTACATTACATTCTTATTTATACTTTTACATGGCTTACAAAAAGGCCTAATCATGGGTAAAACCATGGGACGACATCCCATAACCCATTACAAAACCCTAATGAACCCCATGCTGGGTCCACAAATCAGTGAGATCCCGTGATCTCAGCTTTGCCTGGGCGCTCCATCTTTGACCAGCCTGTTGAAGTCCAAAAAGTGATCAAACCCAACCGATGTTTCCTCAAAACTTGGTCGAGGGCCAATAGGTCCCCAACACTCACTTGTGACTCGTCCCGAGTCACTCATATTTGGGCAGTTCTGCTTCAAAGGCCTCGAGCTTAGCTCGAGCTGCCTCAACTTGTTTCTTTGCCTAAGCCTCATGCTTAGCGAACTCCTAGATCATCTGCGCTATAATAGGCCCTTCTAGGAACTTTTCCACTGCCACAACCAATTGGTCCAGTTGCGAACCTTGTCCTTCGATCTCTTCAAATACCGCGTAGGCCTCATCCTACACCGGTTGTAGCTTCTGTGTGACTTCCATGACTCTGCCCTGGATGACAGTAATCTGTTGTTGGACCACACGCTGTTCTTGTCATGTATTCATTCTCTCAACTGCAGTGAGAAACTTCATATGTGCTTGAACTATCGGTGCATGTTGTTGCGCCTCATGTAGTTGTGCTTCCAACTTCCTAAGTTCTGGGTCTTCCGGGAGGCATTCGTAGGTTTGTGCACTTTTTTTGCTTAGTTGCTTGCATTCTGAGGCGAGGAATTTGATCCTTTCCACTGTGCTCTTAGCGACTTCCTCCCTCTGGTCACGTACTTCCTGCGTAGTGCTCATAATTTCTTGGATTTCCAACTCTGTTACCCTTGCTTGAAGTTGTTGGATGGCCTCAGTGAGCTTCATCACTTGAGCCTCAAATTCCTCATGTTCCTCCTATGCCATGCCTGACATAGAGCGAAGTGCTCTATCCACTACTTCTTTGACTGCGGTATTCTTTGTGAGCAGTTGGTCTTTTTCCCTCTATATCTTCATGTTTTCCTCATCGAGCATCGCCCGAAACTCCTCCCTCTCGTTCTCATAAGTGGTTGCACAATACCGTGCAACTCGTAGTTTCTCCAATATCTCCTCTCTTTCTTTCTTCAGGGATTCTATAGCCTTTTCCTTCTCCTCTTGGACTTGTTGAAGTCGATTCTCTATTGCATCTGCAAGTCTTCGAAGTTGGGATAGCTCATCCCCCAACTTTGTAGTCTCTGATGAGGAAGGCACAGTGGATACTGCATGGACTGAGCGAATAGCTTCCGACATCTCCTTCAACTCGTTCTCAACTCTTACGTACAACTCTTCTTTCTTCATGCCATATCTCTGTAAGAGGTCCTTAGATGCATCCTCCATCGCTCCATGGACTAGACCAATATCATCCTCTGTAAGAGTAGCCTCTAGCTGGGGTTTATTGGTGTGGGTCTTCTTTCTTGCTGAAGGTTTCTGCAGAGAAACCTTCCTCTTAGTCAATGTTTCTGCCTCGGTGGGGGGATCCTTTGGCAGTGTAACTTCACCTTCTCCTTGTTTTTCTCCTTCTTCCCCTCCTCCTTCTTGATTTACTTCGTCTCCTCCTCCTCCCGTGGGAGAACCGAATCCATTTTCCTCTGATGCGCTGTCCTCCTCATCGATTTCTATGTTCTGAACTTCCTCCTTTTTATTCTTCTTCTTTGCACTTGTATCCCCTACATGCTTGAACCAGGTGACCAAGGGTCTTCTGATGATATCAGATTCTAAGAGTTCTACATCATCAACTGGTACCATGAACTCTATTAGCCACTCCTTCGTGATCTGTTCCATGTCTTCGTCAACCAACTTATAATAGGACTATAGTTCTACCTTACTCTCATCTTTGTGCACAGTCATATAAATAAAGTGTGGATCTGCATGAAATTTGGCTAGTGGTCTGTGCTAGTGTAGAGTGCGTGGATTCATCCGCCGGAATGACTCAATGGAAACCTTCAGTTGTTGATAGTAGGTGTGGAACACTGCGTTCGACTGCCATTTCCTTGACATATCGTTTGTATACCATAAGGTCGAGAACCTCACAATTCAATATTAGGCGTGGAACACTGCGTTCGACTGCCATTTCCTTGACATATCATTTGTATACCATAAGGTCGAGATTGAACGACTCCGAAGGTTCAATCTCTGGGAAGACAACTCCTTCCATCATTTCCCAAGCAACAAATGCGACTAACACAAGCAACCAACTGAAATGGATCTCGTATCCCTGATCTTGCGCTTCGCAACAATCTTTCTCGAGCTCGTTGACGAGGTAGCTTGCCAAATTCATTTTTATCCCCTCCACGCATTTTCCTGCTAGGTCCACCACGAACCTAGTGACCTGCGTGGGGCAGTTTTTTCTAACGAGCTTGCCAGCTATGATTTGGCAAGATAGTCGCACTGCGCCATCCTGGATGGAGGCTACCTTGTAGCCTCTCTTTCCCTTCTCAACTTTGTCGTATGCCTCCTTAATGCGCCGTGCCAGGGAGTGATATGAAGTCTTCCCTGGGTAGAAATGTTGAGGGTCGGGTCCCTGCATGCTTAGTCTCGTGATCAGGTGGATCAGCATTGGATCCATAGTAATGTGCCTCTTGAGCCACATGTATCCTCAATGATAGCACGACAAGAGAGTTTAATGCAAGCATTAACCTCTTGATGTCGACCAAAGTGAGGGATCTTCATCACGTTAAGTATTGTGGACTATGTGAGCTCCTTTATCCAAGGCTAGGAGACAATGTGAGGTTTCTTCCCAGTCATCTTCATCAAATATCTATGAGGCACGAGCATCACGTAGTTATTTCTGTCTCCAAGGTTAAATTCATTGTTCTTCAATGCAGGGATGTGTCCTAGCTATGTTCCAACTACGCGTATTCCCTTGGGGATGTAGAGGTGATCAAAGTGTACTCGAAGTCTCATGGAATGTTTTCGTGGTTAACCGCACTAGCCAACGATGGGATATAATCCGGTAAGGCCGACGGGATGTGCTTCGTATTAGCCAGATCGTCACGTTGCTTACTTTGCTTCTCAGTCGTGGGGTTGAAAAGGCCCAAGCAACATCCAGTTGAGGGGGAAGCCTGCAGTCCCTTGGTCAATGATGCCTATACTCCCTTAGACATAGCTTTATCAGCCATAAAATTCTTCAACAGATTTCTCTAGCTTGGTGCGCTCGACCGACATTCTCACAGATAACAAATAGATCGAGGTAGGTGAATGGATAATGGGGTAAACAACAGATGGCGAGGTTTGATAACACATCTTGACACACACAATCACTGCTTAGATAATCACGAGTTGTAAAAAGTGGTCCCGATGTAGCATCAGACGGGTTAAATAAGCGAGCGTCATAACATATTCTTCCAACGGGTATGACTGCTTCCATTAATGTGAATATGTTCGTTAGGGAATGGCCTCAACATATAACAATGATATATCCACCCATAAGTGTGTTTCCTATCCATTTTGGAGTTTCGTTCTAATAGTCAGGGCACCTCCAACAGTCATATATCTTCGCCAAGGCGAAGTCCCCTTCTACGTGGTTCTCATGTTCCGGCGAGGTTCAGAGCCTGCAAGCCTGCCTCTTGCGAAGTTCCAATCTGTGAAATCTTCCATCCATTCTCTGTAACTTCTTGTAGCTTTTCCAACTTAGCCTTCTTCTTGTTGAGCTTCCTTGCCTTCTTTCCTGTGATGTGATTCAATCTAACTATTTCTAGATTTCTCTTTCCATTCTTATTCTTGTCTTGTCCTACTGAAGTGACTTCGCACTGTTGATGTGTTCTCAAGGGGTTTGAAGTTAATATCCCTTCTCTTACTATTTCCTGGGTGGATATACTTCTTTATTGTATGGATAGGTCCTTCAAACCTTTCTGCGTTCTTTCAACCTTGATAACTAATTATTTGGTCTTATGTTTCTTCGACACAACTTCTCGTTCTTCTGTCAGTCGATCTATTTTTATAGCTATGATATCTCTTAGTTCTTGATTTTTCTTTTGTGTATCTTCTTCCTCTGATTTCCTTCTGATTTGATCCTTGTTGATCCAGGTCTTTCCTAACAAAAGAAGAAAATGGGCGTTGTTCTCAATAAAGCTAATAACTTCGAATTCCTCTTATGTCGATGTTCCATGGATGATAACACATACATTAGTAACTCTTCCACATAGGGTTATCATCTTTCCTTTAAACAAGCCAATCTTTCCTAGTGAAGGTACCACAGTAGGTTGTCCCAAAATTTCCCAAGTGCTTTCTGGCATAATATTTACTGGTGTTTCCTCATCCAAGACACAGTCTATGTCGAAGTCTCCTACTCTCATATCTATGCACTGTTTTTCTTTCAATATCTCTGGTAAACTGACATCTTTGTGATCATTCATTGCTTCTTTTAACTGTACTAACATAGTCTGAGCTTTATTTGATCCTTTCTCTTTCTATTCTTCTAGCATGCTCTTAATCGGTTGACTCATGTTCATTCTTTCAACTTTAGCAATCATCCTTGGGAAATCCTCAACCTCACGACCAACGATTTTAAAATAAAGACAAATATGACCTATACCAGGGCATTCCTTAGCAAGATGTCCTGGTCTTCTGCAGTTATAACATAGGGAAAATCCTATCTTCCTCTTGTAAGTTCCCCATCTTCTATTGTACTGCACACTAGGATCACAGTGCTGGACCTGCAATCTACAAAAAACGTTTCTAGGTTCTTGCATCCACTTATTAGTGCAAAAATTCTTTCTATGCATAGGAATAACATATCTTTCTCTATTTTTATCAATTTTTTTCATTTCAATTCTTTCTTCTAACTGTACCCTAGCTTTCAGACTAGGATAAAATCTATCAAACATGCCTAGATTCATGCTTCCGAAACAAAATATCAAAGTACAACATTTTACCTCTTTCAAGATCTTACCTCTTTTCTTCATATCGAGTTTCTTTCTTAGCATAGAGCTTCACAAATCAAGTAGAGTATTGTGCACTACAACAACAGATGTACGCACAAAGATTCTCTTTTCTTTTAGTTCCCACCGATCACAGTTTCAGGTCTCGACAACAGAACCATTTGTTGGCACAAGGGCAAACCCAAGGTTCAATGCTTCAACAACGCACCAATAAAACCCTAACTACCGACCCTTTCGGTAACACCTGTGAAGCAGGAGAAGTCTCACCCGAGGTAGAGGAAAGGGGGTTACAGGGCTCAAGTGTCTGTAACCAAGATGGGACACAGATCTATGATTTTAACACTTCATAGAGTACTTAGGAACAACACACATTAATTCATTAGCTTTAATCACATCACAAGTCAAACCCTAAGTACAGATTGACACAGTATCAATGACAATATATATATCGCACTTAGCATTAGAAGTTAGATCTAACACATTCAACATATACAAAGCATTAAACATTCATAGATCTATCTATCATTCATAACATTCCATGCACCAAGCAGATTCACAGTATAACATTATAACACAAAGAAACCCATCAACACAATATTTATGTGGTTCACCCCAATGTGGGGCTACGTCCACCAACTTCTTCTTCTTCTTTATTAGGCTTCAATCTCTTACATTCCTCTGCTCCTGTGTACTAAGCCATAGACCTAGGCTTCGCACCAGATCCACCTTCCCAAAATCAGGTCAAGGCACAAATCCAACTACTCTATCAAGCACAGAGCCTTACATATGTGTTATGTTGCACAAAGCAACATAGAACTACTTGCCTCTTGCACTTATCCAATTACTTCCCCTCCTATATTCTCTACATTACATTCTTATTTATACTTTTACATTGCTTACAAAAATGCCTAATCATGGGTAAACCCATGGGCTGATATCCCATAACCTGTTACAAAACCCTAATGAACCCCCTGATGGGTCCACAAATTAGTGAGATCCCATGATCTCGACTCTGCCTAGGCACTCCATCTTCGACCAGCTTGTCGAAGTCCAAAAAGTGGTCAAACCCAACCAATGTTTCCTCAAAACTTGGTCGAGGGCCAACAGAGATAAAGGAACCTTAAGGTAACTATATATATCATAAAGAGAAAACAACTCCATAATGGTATTTCCAATGCCCCTTACTTTGCATTAGCGAAATACTTCTTGTGTAAGGAATAATGTATTGAAATCCAAGTAAGTAAGTTAAGTAAGGTAAGGCATAACATATTGAAACCTAGTGAGTAATTAATTTAAATTGTAACATATCGAAAGATATTAAGCAAGGTAAGGCATACCATATTAAAATCTAGTAAGAAAGGGATCCTCTCTTTATGCACTTATTTTACTCATTCGGTGGGTGGATGGCTAGTTACTGAAATGAAAAAAAAAGGAAATATGTTATATAAACACTTCACCAATTTCTATGGAGTTATGAACTTATCTATTGGATGTATGCACTTAGATACCTAGTTAGTTACCAAAATTATTTAAGTCAATTATAAAAGAAGCATAACTTTTCCAATTTCTATGGAGTTATTGTAAGTTTTAAACCTATGAAGTAAAGCAATGCATATAGATTCTTAAGCAAAACAAAATTTAATCAATGGCTCATACACAGAGTACACAAAGATTTCATACCAGAAACCCTCAACCAAGAAAACCTTTCTTATATTCATTATATCGAATTTCACCATTCACCATACAATATATACAATTTTTTTAGGTATTCTGTAGATACCAAAACCCTAATCCCTTAATCCAAGATTAATTTAGTAAACTGCTAAAAATAGCAAAAACTTCCCCCAAAAAAAAATTGGGGCGCTGCCCCGAATGCTGCGCGTAACCGGGGGGGCATACCTGCCCCTCCCCTAGGAAAGTGCCCAGTGCACATGACACATAGATCACTACTAGAGGGATCGTCATACGCAGTTGTCGAATCTGATGCGCCCACACACACACACATGCAAAGAATATAACACATACCCAACATTCTCCCACTTGTTGTTTTCTTTGCATCCAGGGGTCCAGGGGATTATATAATCAAAAATACAGGGAAGCAATGCCCATTGTTACTCTAGACTAGGAGAACTTTGTCAATGAATCTGCAACATTCTTCAAAGTGTCAACCTTTTCCAGCAACACCTTCTTTTCCTCAACCATGTCTCTCACAAAGTGATACTCAACATCAATATGCTTTGTCTTCAAATGATAAGATGGGCTTTTCCAGGAATATTGCACTCTGACTGTCACAATATAATCTCACTGCTTGTTGTACCAACCCAATACCTGAACACAATCTTTGTAACCATACTGCTTCCTTGCTTGCATGAGTGGCTGCCATGTATTCAGCTTCTGAAGTTGAGAGTGCCACTACAACCTGTATTTTTCTCATCCAACTGATTTCTCCTCCAAATAGGTTAAACACATACCCACTTGTAGATCTTCTGCGATCCAGATCTCTAGCCCAATCTGCATCAACAAAGCCATGTATTTCCACCACTCTGTCCAATCCTGGTCTTCCGTGGTAGCACAATCCATAACTGGTAGTGCCACGAAGATACCTGAAGACCCTCTTTACTACTGTCCAATGCTCCTTCCCTGGTTTTGACATATACCTGCTCAAAACTCCCACTGTATGTGTAATGTCTGGTCTAGTACAGACCATTGCATACATGAAACTGCCAACTGCACTGGCACACAAAACATGGTACATGTCCTCTTTTTCTTCCTGTGTCTTGGGACACTAATCTGCAGATAACTTTACACCTATAGGAATAGGAACCTTGACCGGTTTACTTCCATGCATATTAAACCTCTGCAATATCGTCTCAACATATTTTCTTTGATTCAACCAGATTTTCCTATTTTCACAATTTCTTTTAATCTCCATTCCTAGAATGAAGTTAGCAGCACCGAGATCCTTCATGTCAAATTTGGAGGATAGATGTGATTTCACCTCCTTGATAACATCCATGTTATTTCCTACCAACAACATGTCATCAACATACAACACTACATAAATGAAGTGATTACCAACCTGCTTGGAATATACATAGTGATCAACCCTGCTTCTTAAAAATCCCAATCCAAGGATGTATGTGTCAAACTTTTGGTACCACATCCTAGGTGATTGCTTCAGACCATATAGTGACTTATTTAGCTTACATACCAACTCTTTCTTTCCCTTCACTACAAAGCCTTCTGGCTGATTCATGTAGATTTCTTCGTCTAGATCCCCATGTAGGAATGTTTTCTTCACATCCATATATTCCACTTCAATATCAAAAGAAACAACAATAGATAAAATAAATCTAATATAATTTAACTTAGCAACAGGAGAAAAAATCTCACTAAAGTCAATTCCCTCTACCTGGGAATAACCTTTTGCTACTAATCGAGCTTTGTATTTCTCCACTTTTCCTTCTGCATTAAACTTCTTCTTAAACAACCATTTTCTACCAACGTATTTTCTTCCAGCTGACAACTCAACTATATCCCATGCCTCATTCTTATCCAAGACATCCATTTCTTCAACCATGGCCTTCTTCCATAGTTTACTATCCTCTGAATTCATTGCTTCCCTGACAGTTCTGGGATCATCATCAATAATAGATGAAGCAAAATTGGAACAAAAATCAGGTGGACTATACCTTTCTGGTTGCCTTCTATCTCTCACCGATCTCCTCAATACCGGGGTATGAGGTTCATCTTCTTCTACCGCTTCCTCTTCTTTAGATGATTCAGATTTTGCATCATCCAACTCAAGCTCTATTTTCTCAAGTTCGTCTTGCGTTGGTAGGAATTCATGTTTGGACACATCTTTTACCTCTCTGAAAACAACATCTCGACTGTAAACAATTTTCTTGGTTTCTGGGT